>CM022752.1:43847428-43939928 GCA_012411365.1 Ameiurus melas
GCTGCTGCTCTGATTTGTGAGATATTGGGCAGGATTTTACTAAGAGGCGAATATTTTTGGCTTTCTCCCCTCCCTCTCTCTCTCTCTCTCTCTCTCACTCACTCTCTCTCTCTCTCTCTCACTCACTCACTCTCTCTCACACACACACACAATACACATAGAAGTGGTCAAGAATAGAAGTTTGAAAGGAAATAATAATAGGAATTGTTATTATTACTTTATTACTTAATAAAGGAATAAAATCGCTTGACGTTAACGTCTACACGGCTCCTTGTTATTTTAACCTACATTGTGAATCATTTCCGAGTACCAACGATACCCGAGATACCCATCTCAGAGAGGGGATTCCTTTATTTTTCCCTAAACCTGTCACGATCTTGTATGGATTTGCTGGATAGAGCGGCTTTAGCCCTTGTATTAAGGACACAGGGACATTTCGCCGTATGCATGCATCCTAAACAGGTCTCAAACACACATGTGCGGACACGTTCTGGTGCCGCTGTGGTCAGAGCAGGCGAGGACGCTTCACCTCTGAACACGCTGCCGAGCTAAACAGATTAATTTCAGAGGCAGGCCGGCCAGATGGCTCTCACACACACACACACACACACACACACACACACGGTGTCATCGAACATCTGCCAGAGAGAGAGAGCTCACACATGCACAGAGCGAGAGAGATAGGGAGAGAGAGATGATGGGAGATGGAGAAAGAGCAAAAAAGAGAGTGGGAGAAAAAAAGAAGGGAGAGACAAAGTGGGACGGAGTCTGGGGAGAGAGGGAGAACTCAATAAGCGAGAAAGAATGGGAGAAGGACTGAGAGAGATGATGAAAGAGATCAAGACGAGGTGGAGAGAGAGGGAAAGAAAAGGAGAGGCCGAGAGGGAGCAATGGTGAACGACAAGGGAGAAGAGAGAGAGAGAGAGAGAGAGAGACAGAGTGAAATGGCGAAAGACTGGGAGAAAGAGAGAGGAGAAGAGAACGTGAAATAGAACAGCATGAGATATTGAGGGGGGATACAGAGGTCAAGAGGTGGACAAATGGACAGAGGAGAAGAAATGAACGTAGAGAAAGCGAGTGCTGAATGGGACGGAAGAGAAGGAGGTCGATAAGGAGAGAGAAGAAAGACGGAAGAGACTGAAATAACGCGAGAGATTGAGAGAGGTAGGGAGATTAAGTGGGATCCACACAGAAGTGCATGCATATGGCACACAGCTGGACCCGGGATGCGGAGAGACGGAGACAGAGAGACGCATTAGGGAGACATGCAGCTGGCTCTCTGGCTCTGCGCTGATGAAAGGTGCAGAAGATTTTCACCTCACTCACCTCGCTGTGTTTCTGAGATCTGTTGCGTTCCATGTTGAGGTTCGCCGTTGCTGTCCGATCGTACGAATATGTTCGGTCGTAATGTCGTTCGTATTGTCTTTGACCGTTTCTTTCCTCCACACTGGTAGAGGAAGGCTTCTCTGTAACGAATGAATCCACACAGCAGGTTTGTGGCATGAAACTATTGATCCCGGTGAATCGAATGTGAAAGTTTTCCTGATAGAGTTCATGAGGTCTCTAAGAGCATGTGCGAGTGCTTGAGTTTAATCCTCTGTCCCTGTCCTTTGTGTCCAGGACCAAAGAGGCAGGAGGTGAGAGGGATGCCTTGCACACCGAGCACATGGCCAAGCGGCCGTGTACAGTCAGCCCAAGTCAGCGCTTCAGTCCCAGCAGCGGCATCGCAGCACACGCTCCTCCCAACGGCCTGCCCACTCACCCTCCCAATGGCCTGGCCCACCCGAGTGCCCCCGGCCCACAGCAGTACCGCCTGGAGGACATGGCCATGGCCCATCACTACAGAGACGCCTACAGACACGGCGAGCACAGGGACTCGCGCGAACGCCACCGACAGACAGGTCAGGCACGCCGAGACACACCGGGAGATGTAGTTTTCCCGTTACCTCGAAGACTTCTGAAAGATCTGAAACACTCTTGTGGGTTCAGTAGTAGAATTCCGTATTCGAGAGCTCACGAGTCGTGACGCGATGCTATCGCCGGTTTAACGCCAACGTATCGTGTAATCCGCCGATTTCTGTGGCGTTGCTGTGAATTCACAAATCAGAAAACCGTTTCGCTCATGACATCATCATGTCGCCGTTCATCATGACATCATCACCGAAATGATGCGGCCCGGGTATATCCGGGAAGCAGCTGTCGCCTGCTGCACCAGGAGAGTTGATTTAGTTAGGGCTGCAGTTTCTCTGATCCACATGTTCATTCAGGTGTGTGTGTGTGTGTGTGTGTGTGTGTGTGTGTGTGTGTGTGTGTGTTGCAGCTGTTCATGGAGCGCGTCAGGAGGAGGTCATCGATCACCGGCTCACCGACCGTGAGTGGGCTGAGGAGTGGAAGCACCTGGATAACGTACGTCTGCGTATCGCTTCATGTTCACACACCTGGTAACTCTGTTGGGTGCGAGGGGGAATGTGTGTGTGTGTGTGTGTGTGTGTGTGTGAGAGTGAATACAGGAAGATCAGAAAGAAGCTGAGCTTGTGTGATGACTGAGTTAAGGTCTTCTCAGACTCACAACACTTACTAAATCACACACACACACACACACACACACAAAAAAAGCACGCACAAAATCACACACACGAATATATAGCACGAGCTAAAAAGGGGCACAGATGGAATGAAGGACCCAGCGGAGGAGATCCAGCTGGGCCGAGCAGCTGAGACACGGGCTGCAGTCACGGAGAGCGACCGGCCTGTGCTGGGTCTCGGCCAAATTAGAAACACTCCGCTGAAATAAATATAGCCACACACACACACACACAGAGAGAGAGAGAGAGAGAGAGAGTGCACAGGAGATGTTTGTGTCCCACACACACACACACACACACACACACACACGGTGGAATGGAGGAACAGTAATGGAAGGAGACAGAGTGGTTAGGGAATAAGAATGAAGATGGGAGAACAAAAATTAGGAATGGAGACAGGTTGGCAGCGAGACAGATGAGGGTGAGAGCGAGAAGAAAGGGGGTACAAAATTTATTTCAAAAATAGCTAGTACAAAGTTACTACAGCCGATTCCATTCGAAATGAAGTTTGGCCCGGTCAGAAAGAAAAGAAGAGAGAGAGAGAGCACGCAGCTGAAGAAAGGATGAGCCACGGAGAAAAAAGGGACGAGCGAAGAAAAGAAGGGCGAGTAGACGAGAGGACGAGCGACGAAGGACAGGAGGGATAATGAGGATAGATGGAGAAAAAAAGAGGGGATGGGAGAAGGAGAGTGAGCCATGGGTAGATGGGTGAAGGAAAGGAAGAAGGTAGACGTGGACGAGTGGGACGGAAGAAGACGGAGAGGAAGGACGAGAGAGAGAGAGAGAGAGACGGAGAGATAGAAAGAGAGTGAGAGGGCAGGAGGAATCGGTTTGGATCCTCTCAGCTGTTCCAGCACTATTGTTACTGCTCTGTTGTGTTTATCCACTAAAACACTCACAGCACCACTGTCTCTCTCTCTCACACACACACACACACACACACAATCACAATCACAAACACATTTGAGCAGATGCACACATCCTACAAAGCACTTAGGGTCGCACCTGGACAGCTTTAATGGGTTTCACAAACACTGTGCTGCTCTGAACTAAAAGCCTCATGCCGGCGCTGCTATCACAACACACACACACACACACACACACACACACACACACGCCAAACACAGCAGGAAATTTTTTACAGCATATCATCCCATAGCTACAGGTGCTGTTCTGATCATCCATAAATACACCTCTCTCTTTCAGTCTCCCTTCAGTTTCCTTCGTCCTACACCTGCACAATCAATCATATTTTACTGCCGATCCTGATTTACGACGTCTCCGCTTTCTCAAGTTATTAAATGGACTCATCTGTTAAATGGACTCATCATTAGCTGGCTTAGCTCAGCCCCCATCGATATGTTTTAACCCTGCGTTTCGTATCAGATGCACATATTAATCGGTTTAGATTTTACAGCGCCGAATGAATAAGACTAACGAGGCGGTTTTGTTCGAAAACGATTTCATGTCGAAGTAGAATAATATCCTCCGTGTGTGTGTGTGTCGTTCAGTTGCTGAACTGCATTATGGACATGGTGGAGAAGACGAGGCGCTCTCTGACCGTGCTGCGCCGCTGTCAGGAGGCCGACCGCGAAGAGATGAACCACTGGATCCGGCGCTACAGTGACGTGGAGGATCTGAAGAAAGGTGCGCGCTCCGTCAGGCGCTGTCATTGCGATGACGTTTCAGAGGAGGATATCGGTGGCGGTTTAGCTTCAGTGAGCTTTAATAGAGCGATCAACTCTCAGCCATTCGGGGAAAAAAAACTGATTATATCAGTGTGTAGAATAAAAGCATACACTTAAAAGGTATAGTCCAGCAAAACAACACAAAAAAAACAACCTGTCGTTGTAATCTGTATCAGCCATGGCGTGTTCGGCGTTTAGGTTTTTTTTTTTTTAGCGTAACGGCAGTCTCAACCAAAATCTTGTGAAGAAACTGTCTCACTCTGTGTAACAGACATTCATCGAGACTTCCTTCATCGGCCTCCGTCCGGATACCTGCCTGAAGAGATCTGGAGGAAGGCAGGTAGGAGTCTCGCACCTGAACTGAACTGCTCCCCCACACACACACACACACACACACACACACACACAAAGTAAGACCAGGGCTGGGAGAGCAGAGGCTTCTGGGTATCAATAGGGCTGAGTGCTCTCCATCTGTCCCGGCTGTGAAAGATGACTGCAGTTAAAAGTGCAGTGGAAATGCAGCACCGTGGAGCAGCAGCCACAGGAGACGAGGAAGGGCTGAGGACAGAAGGAAGAAATGATGGGTAGCTGGGTGGGAGGAAGGAGTGAGTCTCCTGCTATTCAGAGTAGCAGCTGTGGCATTGATCGTAACGACCAGCGCTAACGAAGGCGAACGCGAATCAGCTGACAGTGTTGTTCGATTCCATCCCCATACTAGAGTTAACGCGTTACACCGGTGATCGCGACACTCGCTCGCATTCGAGTAGTATTGGACTAGGTTTACTCCTTGAAGACGGATATAGAAGCCCACATGATTTCGGTGATGCACGGTACATTAAGGAGTCGGCTTAAAACGGGGCGCCGAAAACAGGAAGCGGGTCCGATCCGCTGCAGATCTGTGTGCTGCATTTGCACTGTTTTTTTCCGAAGCCCTTTTAATTGCAGTTGTTTTTCACGCAGGTGCCCCCAGCATCCCGCTCTCCCCAGCAATAAAGCAACTGCACAACAAACAGGGTGAGTAAGAACACCCAGAACCCGCCTGCCTACCCGTCGTAGTGTGCGTGTGTGTGTGCGTGTGCGTGTGTGTGTGTGTGTGTTATTAGCCATTTGTAAACCAGAGTGCAGGGTCAGAGTGCAGGGTCAGCCATGATACAGCGCCCCCTGGGGCAGACAGGGTTAAGGGCCTTGCTTAAGGGCCCAACAGTGGCAGCTTGGCAGTGCTGGCAGTCTTGATTATGATATATGGCATACTGTATAGTTGTATAGTACAGCACCCAAGAATCAGGAAGTGTTGTCACTTGTATTTTATACGTTTTATTTAAAAATAGTATGATTGCATTTTCATGATGTAATAATGAGCGGGCAAGTCAAAAACGGTGAGACTGAGAGATGCCATACTGCACTACAGAATATTACATAACACGACCAATAATATAATAACGTCCATGCTCCTTTAAGTGAATCAGTGTCGGCTGCAGAGAAGGAAAAAGAGCGACTTGCTCGAGAAATCTCTCGTAGTCTCCACACCAGTAGGTTCCTCTCCTTTCATGTTTTCGTGTACTAAAGAAAAGTTTTTTTCCCCGTTTTGAGTTTTTTCGAATTTTTGATCGTTGCGCCGAAGAACGCTCGATTTTGCTTGCGGCTATTCCTCAAATTTGCGATGCGATTCGCGGCGTTCTTTCGCGTCAATCGAGTGAAATCGTCTCGCGCGCGGTTTCGCGTCGACGTCTGTCGGTAAACGAGACGTTTTTAAGCTGTACCCGTGTTCGACGCACGAGAATCGGAGAGGGCATCGGCCGGATGCGCGGCGCGATCGCGTCACGAACACGCGGGGGGAAAAAAAACGGCTGCGATTTGGACGTGCGATCGCGAGCTCTTCAGAACAACTGCAGAATTCCCTCTTGTGCGATCGCAAAAACAACAACCTCCTGGAGGTAGCTGCCTGTTTGAATGCGAAACCACGTTTTGGTACTGTAAGGGATTAACCTGATTCCAGGAGAGACCAAAAAAAAAAAAATCTTTCTCGATCCCAGTGGGATTAAAACATTCAAACTGGCCGTCCCGCCGTGTTCTATTACCTGCTAATTGCTGCATCTGCTCCGGAGTCTCCTTGATAAAAATTCATTAAACCTGCAAACTAATCTTGGTGGCGCATGTTCCGACTCTGATCGCTCTGTCTCATGGTTCTCGCTGATACAGAATAGGTGTGTGTGTGTGTGGGGGGTTGGGGGGGCGGGGTATTTTCTTACAGTGTTTAATAAGATGCTAAATCGGTAGATTCATCTGACGTTGTGTTAAAGCTTACACTGAAAATTTAAAAAATGAACCGTACAGGTGCCTGCATCTGTTTTATTTCCCGGGTTAGCTTGTTTGCTTCATCCCACTCGCAAGCTACCTAGCTAGCTGGCTTCATCACGTCACCCAAAACGTGTCCCATGTAATAAAACACCGTGTAAATCAATCCCTGCAGGACTTAGGGCGTTTGAAATGAGCGAGACACCAAGCAAACTCCGCAGTGTTCGTCGGAGCTGGCAGTTTTTCCGAAATCACTGCAGGTTCGGGCGTAGAGACGCGTACACGTATACACGACGTGTCGGGACAAGGCGCGTTCAGCCAAAGCCTGCGTCGATTCACGTGCGTCGAACACGAGTACGGCTAAAATGGTCTCGTTTTTTTTTTTTTACCGACAAAGCGCACTGTGAAAGGGAAATTTCACACAATTGCAATTTCGCCGATTCAAATCGTTTTCCGCGAAAATAAATAAATAAATAAATAAATACTGTATCAATTTTGACAAGCATTTTGACTAAAAAATCCTGTACGGACCGATATATAAAAAATAAAAACATATACAAATGATAACGACGAGCATGTATTGTGTATAGGAGCATTTGTCGTTTTTTGTGCTTGATTTTTTGTCACTCACGACAAACATGCGTCTACCTCTCGCCTGATTGGCTAAACTCAAAAGCGCATTGGACGGACTCATCTGCATTAAGTTGACGTCTGCCGGATTGATTGTGTGAGATGCGATGAAGTTACACGTAACCGCAGGAGTAGCAGACCTACTGTACAAAACGGGGCGCATTACAATGACGCTAATCCAGCACCTGCTCAAGGGGAAATTAGTGCGTCTTCTAGTCCGGAAACGACGTCGGTATTACGTGTTCACTGACTGCATTAAGAAGCACACCCTCATCGCACTCGTTCACAGCCGTCCACCGTGACGCCTCCTACACGCGAGGTCGGTTCTCGCCGAGCTAAAATAAGACCTAGCGTGTGTAAATGAGGAGCGGCTGGGGAGCAGGAGAGCGATTATCACGGCCGTGAACAGTGATGTGCGCGCCCCTAATGAGCCAGGCTTCTATTTCCGACCGCGTCCGTAACACACCTGGCTGTCCAAAAAAAACGCAACGCACGCACACACACGCACCACTCACTCACACACACACAATGGCGTCTGTAGAACAGAGGGCGCCAGAGAGCACCGCCTCGTCGCTTCTGGGTCTCGTCTGAGTTTTGTGTCCTCAATGTGGGAGTTCCCCTTCAGCCCTCCGGGTGGGGAGGGGGGTGGGGAGGGGCTTCGGATCAGTCACCAATGAAAATTCTGGTTAATGGACAAGTTTGTGAACAAAAGTGAGTAAGTCTGGAAACCTTGGATGATGTACATCTGTTCAGAACGCTAAAACAAGCAGAGAGCTTATATGGTCCCAGTAAGGAATGGGGGGTGGGGTGGGGGTGGTTAGAGATATCTGCAGGGGCTAATCTGTCTTTTCCCGCATGTCTTTTTCCGCACCTCAGAGGAGGCCGTGAACGAGGTGAAGAGGCAGGCTATGTCTGAGCTGCAGAAGGCCGTGTCTGACGCCGAGAGGAAAGCTCACGAGATGATCTCAGCCGAACGCTCCAAGATGGAGAGAGCGCTAGCGGAGGCCAAGAGACAGGCCTCGGAGGACGCGCTGTCCGTCATCAACCAACAAGAGGACTCCAGCGAGGTGTGTCTCATTCTCTCTCTCTCTCTCTCTCTCTCTCTCTCTCTTTCACACACACTCACACAATCAGCTGGGCCCCACTGGGGCACTTCCTGCCTGTAGATCATAGCTACCTGCACCCACTTCACACAGCACGACCACTCACACTCCCCACTGTCCTCAAAATAGCTCATACACTCATGTGCGATGAAGAGCGTCTCTGTAAGTGTGTGTTAGATGAAGGTAGGCATCTAACACTCACAGAGACTCTCTCCATCACTCGCTCACTTCATTCCCCTCGATCTCTGAGAGTCTTCCACTCCTCCACATTCTCTCTTAATGCCGAGGGTACAGACGCCGTGACGGCGAGGGATGCAGCCATTTGAGTTATGTCTCTTTCATTTCTAACGCTTCTTCAACTCTGTGTAGCCAAGGAGCCCAAAATTTGTAATGGCGGCACATATGTTTATACGTTTACTCCAGTTAATGAAATATTAACACATAATTACATTCAGTTATACCGTGGTCTGTCTGAATTCTTGATTCTGATTGGCTGGAAGGCGTGTGCACAGGCGGTCAGTTTAATCACCGTTCTAAATAAATGCGCTGCCTACAAACAATGGTAACCATAGTAACATACAGTTACAGTTGCATACAGTAGTTAAACTCGCAGCTTCATTATTAGTAGAGATGCAGCAGAGACGCAGGTAATTCTCTCTCTCTCTCTCTCTCTCTCTCTCTCTCTCATAACTATTTATTATCATTCATTTAAGGAAATGTTATCTTATTGCACTACTTTATCTATGCGTGTGATTTAGAGCGAGCAGAATTCTAGAGCTAGCAAACCGTATATAAAATATCTACGGTAAATTAACCGCTATTCTTATCTTTACAGTCAAACTGTGCACTGCAAACACCGATGACGGCTTTAACTCGTCAGCGCTGGCACCGTGGAATAAGCGCGATAATCCGCGGCCAGGTGTGCGCTACACGATTTGGATGAATTAACCTTTAAAAATATGTAATACACCCCTAGAAATCCCTTACTTATCTGTATAATGATTGACTTTTTTTTTTTTGTTTATACACTTTCAAGAACCCAGAGACACTTAAAATGTGCGCTAGTTTTAGTTTTATGTAAAATAAATAAATAAATAAAGAAAGAAAGATGCAGTTGGATTCAAGTTGACGGAAGGGTAATGAGCTTCAGCGTGACCCGGCCCTCTGCTAGAACTTACAAAAGAGGCTTGACTGTAGAACATTGATGGAAACTGTGTGGTTACTTTGGGAAAGACGGAGCTGTTATGGCGGTCATGTACCGGATGTGCTTTGCTAACACACTCCTTTACCCCGTTTATCACAGAGCTGCTGGAACTGCGGCCGCAAGGCGAGCGAGACGTGCAGCGGCTGTAACACGGCGCGGTACTGCGGCTCCTTCTGCCAGCACAAGGACTGGGAGAAACACCACCACGTGTGCGGCCAGACGCTACAGGGGCTACCTGGGGGCAGCAGCGTTCCTCTGGGAACTCCTTCCTCTTCGTCGTCCTCCTCCTCCTCTTCTTCCTCCTCCGCGTCCTCTTCCAGCGCTCCGCCCACACACTCGGACAGCACCGCTCCGGGCCCTCTGTCCCTGGTTGGGCACGCTGGCAGCGGAGGAAGCCCCAAAGACAGCAGCGCCAGCTCCAGCAGTGTGTCGCGTTCCACCACCCCTGCGACACCTGCCCTGCTGGACTCCTCCTCCCGCTGACCTCCGACCCTCCACTCACTGCTACCGCTAACGCTGCTGCTGCACCCGCACCCAAAAGAAGATGAGAAATGTTCACCACTAATCCTCGCACTTCTTCCCACCTCTACGAGTTCCTCACTTCTTCTCAACTACCTGAAGCTCTCATTTAACCCTGGCTCTCTATTTATTAACCTTTGAAAGGGTTTGATTTACTGAGGACGCAGTCAGCGATTTTACCCATGTCTTATTAAAAATAAGGCAGCGAGAAATAAATTCAAGCTTGGCTTTATGAATAATTTAAGCCCTGTATATGTATATGTATATATATATATATATATATATGGTCGGCCCAGCACGCATGGAGGCAGTTTACACCTGACACACTCCGTCCTCTTCCACAGAGATTTTTAGAGAAGCTTGAATACGGCTAACAGGCGTTAGAGTCCTCCTTCATACTTTTGCCCTTCTGTCCTGTCTGGGATTTTTACGTAGGGTCGACAGACTTCCCCTCACATCCCAGCGCTCTGCTCCTCAAACCATGAACGATCTTCTTTCACCGGTTTGTTTTTTGGCTTTAACAAATAAATCCAAAAATAACGATGCTAATAATAATAATAGTAGTAAGAGTAAAAAGAATAAAAGACATGATAACTACCTTGCTAGCGAGCCAAGAAAAACCTACACCGGACTCACCTCTCTGTTCTGATGCGAACCCAAATAAAATAAACTAAAAGAGACAAAAAAAAAAAAAACGACGATCCAAACCTTTTTAATACACTGCCAAAGTTTTCATGGAGAAGCACTCGTCTTGTAACCAAACGCGAACGACGCAAAAACCTCCTCAAACCCAAGTCTGGTTTCTGTGGAGAGGCAGCAAGGAAAAACGGAACAAATTCGATCCCTGCCTTCCTCCTCTCACTGTGCCCCCCCCTCCTTCCCTTCCTGGCTCAGTTACCCCACAATCCCCTGCTCCAACCCCAAGGATCACGGTGAAGTGACATGCACTCCGCCTCTGCTAAAAGCAAAAAAAAAAGCAAAGCAAAAAAAAAAAAAAAAGACATACAGGCGGAGAGAGAAAGCAAGGACGAGTGGACCAAACGATGTGTGGAAATGAACGCGCTTTTGGCCTCGGAAGAAAATTGGCACCGCAAATGCCAAAAAAAACAACAACACCCTATAAAACCCGCATAGAGAACCGAGAACGTCCGTGCGAGGATCGCACTCCAAGGACGAGCCTTTTGAAGCAATTCTACGTTTGTTTTTTTCTTCTTCTTTTTTTTTCTAAAACTCTCCCAAATTTAAACACCGAGCTGTAATTTTCACTCTCCTTCGTTTTTTCCAAAGCATGAGCAGACTGAGCAGACTGCTAAAAAAACAACAACAACAACAAAAAAAAACTGTCTCGTAAAAAGCAGTGTGGACTCGATTTCTCTTCTATATATCTATCCCTCTCTTTCTCTCTGTTTTTGCTCTACCTCCTGCCTACTTGTCCCTTTGTCTGCTCCTCCTCCTCCTCCGCCCCCCACCCCCTGTCTGAGCAGATATCTAAAAGGGATCAAACATGTAGATACTGCTTTCTGGTTCTCGATGTCTCTGTCTCTGATGTCTCCCTGTACTGCCTGACTTTTTTTTTTTCCTTCTTCTTCTTCTTCTTCTTCTTCTTCTTCCTCTTTTTTCTTTGTTTTCAGTTTAGGCCAGACATGTAAAGACGCTCTGAGGGGAGAAATCGGTAGAGTAGAAACTCCTCGGTGTATTTTATATCGCTCGTGTTTCGAGACAGCGAGAGGACGGAGGTGCAATATGAGAAGAGAATTCAGCTACTGAACGGGAACCTCAGAAACCACCCTTAGGGTACCTTATAATATAAATCTACATATAAATCTATTTAAAAAAAAATAACAACCGTAACTTAATGTGAATGTATATAGTATTTAAAAGTAAGAGGTCCAAAAAAAAAAAAAAAAAAAAAAAAAAAAAAAAAAAGAAAAACGTGTTTGCCAAATAACAGAAAGTATAATGTCTACAAATAATTCTCTCAGTTCTTTTCCTTTCCAAATCAAAGCAATTGTAATTACTCATTCAAAACCCCATTCACCCCCCCATACCCACCCCCCATCTGTTTTACTCTGTATATTGTGTAATCTATAGATGTAGGAGACAGCGAGTCCTGATTTCGCCGAGTCATGGGCGTCGACGTGGGCGGGGCTTACGTTCGATTTGATCTGCCAGTCACATGGCCTCATCACAAATATTCGACCTAATGTTAACCTAGCTTGTAAAATTGCGCTGCCTCTGCGAAATCAGGAGCTGCGTGTAGGTGAAACCGGGGAGGTGAACGTCAGAGCCGGTGACTCATCGGTGCTTGTACAGTTTATCGCCTGAGGGGCTGAAAGAGAAGCGGGTCGAATCGGAGCGTGTTCACGAAACGCAATCTTGTTCAACCGTGATGCTGACGGCAGGCTCCCGCCCGGGTCACTTCCTGTTGATTTCAGAGCAACCGTGCGAAACGTTGCACGCTTCCTCACCGGACTCACTTCCGGCGTAGTCGTGGTCCGAATCTGACCCCAGATTCAAACTTAACACTTTTTGTTTGTTGTCTATACTGCGGTACATTGCTATGGTTTTCCCTGAAGAAGTCGTCCGCTTTCTCTCCAGAAGCGTTGGAGTCCTGAAGCGTGTGGGAAGTTTGGGGGTTTTTTTTAAATAAAGGGTCACATAATGATATAACGATGCCCAAAATGATAAAAAAAAAAAAGCCCTTATGAATAAAGTGAGTCCGTCACCCTGAAAGAACTGTTGGTTGAAACGCACTCCAAACCGAGTCGACTGAACAGGCAGAAACGTTTTGTGCACTCAGACGTCCTTGTCCACATGCCATACCTCTAATACGGACCAAACTTGAAGGTTTCCTGCTTAGTGTCTTGTCCTATTTAGCGCTTTTCTTTCTTTCTTTTTTTCTTTGATGTCGGCTCCTTTAATTTAAATACAGTGCGTCGAATATGAATTGAATGATCTATTTTCTTATTTCGAAATTAATATATGAAGTCTTTCACCTATTCAGTGGATATGTAACGCTTTTACACGTGTGTATGATGAAGCAGGACTACAGAGCCGTGTACGGCTCTCGTCCCCCGGTTGTTCATCCTCGGCCTTTCGTCTCCTCATCAGCTACCTCCTGTCCAAGCGCGCAAGATCGTACGTGCGCTCAGAGAGCCGTGCCACTAGCGAGACATGCGGACCCGCCCGCCATATGAAGAAGCGATTGACCTTCAGCCCGCGTATGTTATTTTAAGGGTTTAGACAGAGATGTGAGCTTGGATTTTAAGACCAAGAGGAACGAAAGGCTTTGTTCACGCAGCACGGCAGATCTGAAGGTCAGCCTTGTAAGTTACAAACGAAACGAATCCAATTCGTATCGTTTGGGCCGTCGCCACGTTTGCGCCGTTAGTTGCCGTAGTGACTGATGCAGAAGACGGGGCATGCTGATCTTAACACGTTTCGTTAAGACGTGCGCCAAACGACGGAAGATACACACAGCATCCGATTCGACTGGACCAATTAGAGACAGCTGGAAACTACAGGGTGTCCCGAAAGTCTCCGTACATAGGGGACTATATTTGCCAGCACCACGTCGGTTGATGTGCGTGGACGTCCACTTCGCCATGTTTCCTGTACAAGTCTATCGCTACCTTGAGACAGCTTCTTGATCTAGCCATGAGAATGATTTCATTCTTTAAGGTATTCTTAAAGACTAATATATATATATATATATATATATATACATACTAAAAACTTTTTCGAAAACATTTAACTAAAAAAATTTCATTTCCCCTATGTATGGAGACTTTTGGGACACTCTGTGAAAGCAAACTAGTCACATTTCCAGAAATCCAATCAGATTTGAAATTACTTACAAATGTGGCCTAAGTCTGATTGTGTCTTATTTTAGCTTTCCTGAACAAATCAGACACACTTCGGAGAATTGGATTTGACCTGTCTGTCTGAACATAGCTGAAGTCGTGCTATATTTTATAAACAGTTTGGTTGAGTTTTATTTAAAACATATCCCATAGTAATCCAAAATAACAGACCAAAGCACCTCTGTATGTTGGTTAATTGCAGCCTTTTTGAACATGAGCTAGTGCGAACTAAAGCCCCTGAACCAAAGTGATGGAAATGACTCACACACTCCAAGCACACTCGACAGAATCGGCCTGGTGCTGAAAGTACAAAGCCACAGCTAGGCGTGTGCCTATATTGTGTATATAGAGTCATATTCGACGTGTTTTTATATCGTTATCGTGTGCGCGCAGGATATTCAGGCGCCCGATGTAAAGATGTCTAAGCTGTAAAGCTAACGAGAGTAATAATGATCCGTCTGCCAAATTTGAAGCCGATCCGGTCCGCGTGACTCGTCGTGGTCGTTTGAACATATCAGTAAGCCTTACAGAAGATGTGAATAGGGACGAAAGCTTAGGCAGTTATCACGATATGAAAAAGGGGCACGTGCCTAGCATCGGCCGACCTCGCCGCGCGACTTGAGTGTGTGCTTGAGAGACAAAGGCTTCCTATGCGTGATCTCGCTGTGCAAACTACTTGAATATTCCAGAGCTTTAATCCGATACCACAAGCAAAACGAAGGCAGAGGATACACACGCACATCTCTCACTCCTTCTGTGTGCTTTGCATGTCTGTTTAGCTCACGTTCCATTCATATGAGGCCCTGTGCGGTTTATGATCGAATCCGTGTCCCGTTGTGTCTCCAACCAAAGTTGAACCAAAAAGGAAGAGCTTGCTGATGGATCTTCCACTGATTGTGTGTGTATATATATATATATATATATATATATATACATACATACACATGTGTGTTTTCTTGGGCGCAGCGGGAGGCACGGCTTCTCTGAGTGGATTTGTGAAGGGGTCGAGGCTGGGAGACATTCGGGGCTAAAAATTTCTGAAAGCAAAACCTTAACCCAAACCTAGAGAGTCACATGAGCTCTGTAGGCTTAGATCTCAAACAGTGGTCAAATTAGCATTACATATATATTTAAAATGAGATATTTGACGATAGCTTTTTTTTTTTTTTGCTTTTTTTTTTTTTACTTTAATTATGCCATCCATGAAGGGTATAGGTGGAATGTTTTGCTAGGGGAAGTGCATGTGATCAGAAGCTTTTTGGAGTCTATACCAGAGACCCTTTGTGGACATCCATAGCTCATCCTGTTGTAATGTAAACCTCACACTAATGAGACTGAGAACGCTATTGTTAGCAGAGCTGGAGTGGACGCTTGATCTCCCTAACGCTACAATAGCTAGAGATTTTTTTTGTTGTTTTTTTTTTTGTAAAGATACCTAAAGATGAAGGCTTGGTTTGACATGTTTAGGGAAGCATTATTTACTGTATTGTGCAATACATTGTTACAGAAAAGAGAACGTTGTTTCTGTAGGAAAAGGTTGGTGTGATGAAGAACTTTTTTTTCTTCTTCTTCTTCTTCTTCTTCTTCCTGTTATCAGTCTCTAGATGAAGTGAACTGTGCCAGGAGAAGTTTTCATTTCTTTCTTGCATGCTCTCCTCCCCCTTTTTGCTGCCCCCTCCACCCCTTTACTGTGCGCTTCGTTGGATATGTGACGCTGTAAACATTCTAAATCAGGTTATCGTCTGTGTTGAGATATGTATCTGTGTAATTAAAAAAAAAGACAGCGAAATACGAAACGGCGCATGTGGTGTGTCCTTCATTTCCTGGGTGATCATGCATGATGTTTTGTCCCCAGATACCTACATGGGAACGTGAATGAAATGACTAGGGCCTTGTGTGAGAGTTATAACCTGCTATTTACTCTTCAGGATCCACTTACTTCGATTAAGTCTCCCTTGAGGTAATTATTCTGTTCTCAGCTGCGGTGCAGAGTTATGTTGCCAATCACTGACTGAAACGAACACTAATGTTTGTTGTGCGAAGATAAAAGTTTCCTTAACAGGCGAATAAAGTTTCAGTCAATCATTCTTCTGTAAGATCTTTAGAGCACGGACTTGGAGTGGATCTGCAGCCTGTCCTGGGAACACTGGGCATGAGGCAGGAATACACCCATCACAGGGCACACACACACACACACATTCATAAACTCATTCACATCTCGGGTAATTGAGCATAGCCAATTCACCTACTGCCATGTTTATGGGCGGAGCATCCGGAGGAAACCCACATGGAAACCACACGGGGAGAATTCTAAGAGAATGCTACCCGCTGCACTACCATGCCACTCTGTAGCTGATGTGTATGTGGTTACATTAAAGTATATCTCAGGCAAAATCATTTCTGTATCATTTATGTATGCTGATATTGTATAGGACGTACCCCGTGACCCTGAAAAGGAGTAAGCGGTAGAAGATGGGTGGATGGAATGTAACGTACTGTGATCTATAAACATGAACAAAACTTGCAGCTGAACACCTATCCATCCCACAACTCCATTTTCCATACCGCTGATCCTACACAGGTTCGCAGGCAGTCTGGGGCCTATCCGAGGGAACACGGGACACAAGGGTGAACGGGGTGCTAACTCGTCGCAGGGCGCAATCACACATTCACACTAGTGTTTGTAGTGGTACAGTAGTGCAGGCTTACACTGAGAAACTTTATCACTGAAATTCTCCAGTGTGTCCTCATAGTAATGAGCTACTATTATGCATGTAAATAGTATCAAAGAACAATAGCTTTAGTGTCACTGTGCAAGTACAATGAAAATAGGTTTGTGTCTCACAGTATGCAGTGCTTCTATACCTAATCATATGTGTGCTGAGTGTGTTGAGGTAATAAAATAATTCCACAATGTGTTTTATTTTATATGAGTTTGCATGTTCTCCCCGTACTGCAGGGGTTTCCTCTGGGTACCCCAGTTTCCTCCCCTAGTCCAAAGACATGCACTGTAGCTTGACTGTGTATGTCCAAAAAAGTGTCTGTAGTGTTTGAATGGGAGTGTGAGTGTGTATCTGACTGTGCCCTCCAATGAAGTGGCACCTTGTGCCCTATGCTCCAGGCTCCTCGCGACCCTGTAGGATAAGCGGTATAGAAGATGGATGGATGGATATATATGTAGGTATGTGTGTGTGTGTGTGTGTGTGTGTGTGTATATATATATATATATATATATATATATATATATATATATATATATATATATATATATATATATATATAAACTTAATACATAGAATCTAGGAAACAATGCATTAAATCCGTATAGTTAATTATCCAATTCAATTATTTGATATTTTCATATCACCAGATGATGTGATATTTTAAGTGAGAAGCGATTCTTCTTCCTCTTATTATTATTAGCAATTATTCATTAGCATTTATTTATTTATTTAAAATGTTACCAAGAAACCAGAAAGCGCAAGGTCTCCAGGAAAAACGTACCGACACTGGAGACTCCTTCCACCATAAATGCTAAATGAATATCTCCTCTAGAAAGCTGCATCATGCCAACAACTAGACGATTAGAAATTGAGTTGATGTGGAGCATCACCTGTTCCATACAAGTCCCCTGTGCATGAGCCGTTAGTGTAGAAAGATTACAGGATGAGCACACTGGGGGTCAATCTTGTGAATCTTGAATGACAGGAGGCATTCATCTCAGAGCTGCTCGTTACAGAATATTAATCAACAGCTCCTGACCAATGAGAATCGAGAAGTCAAAAGTGCCATGGTATGAGAGGAAATAATAACATAGGCTCTGCAACTACTTATTAATAGTGATAAAGTGGGAATCAATTCATGAAGTGAGCAAATGTGTACCACGACTAAATCTGTCAATTACAGTCTGACGTCTTCAGAAAGCCACGCCCACTCTGCCTCACCTGCGTTTGACTTTGACGGAGATCTGACGTTTCATCCGGGTCTTTGTAAATTATATATATATAATCTGAGCATAATGTTTGGTCTGCAGGTGAGCTCATTAAAAGGTGAACCGCCTCCATCTTCTCTGTAGACTCTCTCGGGCTGCGTCCCAAACCGCGAACTACATCGGTCTACCTACTGTGCTCATCTTAATTAGTGCTGCATGGTTGGATTTGGGACGCCGCCGTGGTCACCTCTGACCCCTATTAAGTAGTTTAGGGTGCAGGTTTGGGCGTGGCCTTTCCTCCTTTGACTTTAGACGTGAGGAATCTTTGGTCAGTGTTACAGTTTCTTCACTTCTAACTCGGTCGGTGTATTTGATGATCGGTGTAATAAGAAGGTTTATTAAGCAGGCTGAAGGTGGTATGATTAACTAACTAACTAACATGGCGGAGCAAATGTACGACATTAAAGGAGCTCCTAACTCCGGAAGTCAATTTACTGAGGATCCGGTAAGTTTATTGTCTTTATTCTCAAAGGAGCCGTATAGAAATATAACCCTTTTATCATATAAATGCCTTTATTTCCTTATTTATTTGTTTGTTTGTTTGTTTGTTTGTTTATTTATTTAAAAAAAAATAATGTTATATTACCACAAATAAAGACAATATAATGAGGTAGTGTGTTTCTCTCTTCACACAGCAGCTGCTTTTTTCTGCTGGAAAACAAAACAATGCTGTTTCACTTGATTAGAAATTAGCCTCATTGTTTCCAGGAAGTCTCTTCCTGTCTTTATTATGTACCCCCCCCCCCCCTTTCTGTCTTTCTGTCCCCCCAGTAGTCCATCATTCTTGGTTCGGTTACAAATCTAGACCAGGTTTAGTCTGTGTTCTGAGTTCTGTGTTGATAAAATAGTTTCCATTTCTACCCAGATAACCACATATGATGTGTGTGTGTGTGAGAGAGAGAGAGAGAGAGAGAGAGAGAGAGAGAGAGGGGGGACTTTAATGTTTCCTTGCAATAAAAGTCTGAATGTTAGGATAATTACGGATGTGAATAATCATCATCATCATCGTGTCGGTTCGAGCCAGTGAATCAGTAGTAAACTGTTCCCACAAGGTCACCAGGAGATTGGAGAACTCCAGACCAGACTGGTGTAGGCCTTCCTACAGCCCAGTAGAGACCAAGGTGTGCTGATGTGTTTTAGGAGTTTGGGAGCTTTGCTTTGGCTGGCTGTAACCTATGAAAAGAACCGAACTTTTAATGTAGCTGACTGTTGTAATATTACATGCCATTTTTTTTTTTTTATCATCGTGGATAAGGTTTGCTCGTGATTTAATGTATAATTCGACCCAAGGTTTGAAATGAAATCTATACTGGTGAACTAGAAGTGACTCAGTTCATGCGAGTTCCCCGAAATTATCCACCGAATAATATTTGTAACGCTGCAATTAGAGCAATGTGTGTGTGTGTGTGTGTGTGTGTGTGTATTATATATATATATATATATATATATATATATATATATATATATATATATATATAAAAAAAACTATAACGTGTGTAATATGACAGTTTGGACACATGTTTAGGGAATAGATTGAAAGTGCGCTGAACTGAAGAGTCCTTTCCTGTCCCGCTTGGACGACGGTTAATGCTATAAATCGATGTTTTGTCCTCAGTGTTCTCTTTAGGTAGGGTGCGTCATTTCCTAAAACGCAGTGAGTGACGCCTGCGTGCATCCGTTTGCTCGCTTGGAAGCCAGCTACAAAGGTTTCTGCACCTTGGTTTCTAAACCCGAAATCCCCAGATTCCAGCACAAAAGATGGCACGGGAGCTCCGTACATATGGAAAATATGTGTTGGGTATATGAGCCTAGATTGCTGTCATGTTTGGTCTTCTACGGTATGCTGCAGGAGTTGGAGGCGATCAAGGCGCGGGTGATGGAGCTGGAGGAAGAGGAGGAGGAGAAGCTGAGGGAAGCGCAGTACTGTTCAGACAAGCCGTTTCCCTATGGCCCTCTACAGACAGGTGAGCATGTGCAGTAAGAATTTGTATTAAAAGTTAGATTTATTTATTTTTTTTGTTAGCTAGGCTTGACATTGTTTATCATTTATGATTTGTATGTTTAACTGGCTGATCTGTTTAGTGTTTTAAGGTGTTTTTCAGCTTGCGATCAAATGTCTCGAACGCACTCGTATTTGATCACATGACGTCTTTGTGTCCTCAGGACTTTTCTACAGTATGACACCCGAGGAGAGGGTGGACGCTGACACCAGATCCGTCTACGTGGGGAACGTAAGCCATGTTTTATGCGAGGATTTTTTTTTTTTCCCCCCAACTGCCATGGGGTAAATATTTTGTCGTATAACAAGTTGTGTGCCTTATGATGTGCGATTACTCTACTGCTCGTTCATGTGCTTCCAGTAAATTCCAGTAAAGTGACGATAACTGTCGATCACGGCATCGGCTGGCTGTACGTAAATGTCGAGCGATCGTATCGCTTCATGAAATGCGTTTTGTGTTGACGTTGAAAGTTGAGCACCACACAAGAAGCATGGCTCCAGAATCGATCATCACTTAAAATACACTCCCCCCATCCTCTTTATTAGGAACACCCTAGAAGTTATCGAATCGGCAGATTCTGTGGCAGGCAGCACAACGCAAAAAAAAAAAACCTTCGCGCAGATAAAGGTCAAGAGCCTCGAGGTCATGTTCACATCGACCCTCTGAATGACGAAAAAGATCTGATCTCTGTGACTTTGATCGTGACACCGATCATCGGTACCAGACGGACTGGTTTGAGTATCGAGAAACTGCCGATCTTCTGGGATTTACAGTCTTTAGAGTTGACACGGAATGGTGTGAAAACTAAACCCCAAAAAAAAACCCCACCGACCGAGCGAGCGAGAGTTCTGTGGGTGGAAACGCCTTGTTGATGAGAGAGGTCAGAGGAGAATGGCCGGATTGGTTCGAGCAGCCAGGAAGGAGCCGTGGTGAGCAGAAAACGCTCTCAGCATGCACGTAACGTTGAATTTTGAGGTGGATTGGCTACAACAGCAGAACAACACATTGGGTTCCGCTCCCATCAGCCAAGTACAGGAATCTGAGACCGTCATGGGCACAGACTCAAAAAAACCAAACAAATAAATAAATAATCCTAGTCTTTTTTCCAGTCTTTTTTTTTTTTCCTTGACCAGCGGGTGTCTGAAACTGACGAATTTCACAACTGTTCCTCTTTTCCAAAAACGAATACAGTAGATTAACTTCATTTTATTTATTCGATTGATTTATTTATCGCTAAAATCGCATTGTAATCGCGTATTTACATGTAATACATAATATCACATTTGACTTTATATGGCGTCATATAAAGTGTGTCTGAGATTCACTGTGAGGCCACCCCTGGAACTTAAATAATTGCGTACTCTCCAGTAAACACTTGCTCTGTTTTAAATGGAAACAGGTGGATTATGGGACGACTGCCGATGAGCTGGAGATCTACTTTAACGGCTGTGGCCACGTGAACAGGGTCACTATACTGTGTGACAAATTCACTGGCCATCCGAAAGGGTGAGGGCGAGATTAAGTTAGTCTGTATTCCTGCGTGGGAAAAATAGTTCCGAGTCAACATCGCTCTGCCGCTCTCTTTAGGTTCGCGTACATCGAGTTCTCCGATCGAGAGTCGGTGAGGATGGCCATGGCTTTGGATGAAACCTTATTCAGAGGACGCGTCATTAAGGTGAGGGCGAAGTGTGAATGCTAAACGTTCTATTAAATGGGCCTTCTCGAATTTGTGTCTAGACAAACTGAGCAGGCTGAACTTTCACCAATAGTTTCCTGAAGCATCCGTGTCCTCTTTGGAGCTGCTTTCATTCGATTGGTTAAAACCGATATGAACCACATGCCCCCAGCTATTTCAATACACTTTGATATCATTTTAAAGGTATTACATAATTTCATGTGAACACTAAAAGATGCCAGACACGTTATATTAATATATTAATTCATATGTGTATCATGTGTAAGTGAGGGTCTAATGTGTGGAAGCTTGTTTCCATGCAGCTGAATCTGATTCATCGATTATGCTTCATGACCTTTTCACGTATTCAGATGATGCCGAGTAGTTCACAAGTTGTTCTGGATGCTGAAGTCTGCTCATTTCTACACAACTTTTGATTAATCCGAGTTCATATTTTAACCCGGGATGGAAACCGCCATTTTGATTAAACTGTTTTGAAACTGTTCGTTTTTTTTGGCCATGTCCGCTTCTATAGGCATTTTCATGGGATGAAATGTCTAAGGGACTCTTAAGGTTTTTAAAATCTATTGTTCGTAAAAACTCGTAAAATTGCATTAGGGTTTTTTTTGTTTGTTTGTTTGTTTTTGTGTAATATAGAATGAATATGTTCTGAAATGCACGTACACTACCTGAATTGCTGGGTTTTCATTGGAAGGGTGCAAGACGTGTAGGCTTGCGCTTGGCCAGAGAAAACGATCAGGTATTGTAATGTTTGGGTAAAGGAAAGGTTCGGTAGCGGCAATGCCTTCTTCTCTTCACCTGATCACGACCCCCTCGACAAATCGGCTGCGAGTTTTTCAGCGGTTCATTTTCTCCTGATGTGTTTTTTGTTTTTAGGTAAATGTCTTCAGAAGTTTTGGGTGACTTTAAAATGCATGCAGTACTTCAGTACAGAAACTGCTAAACCAACTTGGTGATGCTTGATCATCGATGTGTTCTCCCATACCTGTGTATCGTGCTGTGTTGTTGTGCAACACCACATTCATACCTACACAGTACACACAACTACAAAATGTTTTTATATATATATATATATATATATATGTGTATATATATATGTGTGTGTATATATATATATATATATGTATATATATATATATATATATATATATATATATATATTGTAAGTTGTGTAAAAAAGTGATTGCCCCCTTCCTCATTTCCTGTTCCTTTGCATGTTTGTCACACTTAAGTGTTTTGAACATCAAACCAATTTAAACAATAGTCAAGGACAACACAAGTAAACACAAAATGCAATTTGTAAATGAAGGTGTTTGTTATTAAAGGTGAAAAAAATCCAAACCATCATGGCCCTGTGGGAAAAAGTGATTGCCCCTAAACCTAATAACTGGTTGGGCCACCCTTAGCAGCAACAACTGCAACCAAGCGTTTTGCGATAACGTGCAATGAGGCTTTTACAGCGTCCTGGAGGAATTTTGGCCCACTCATCTTTGCAGAATTGTCCTAATTCAGTTACATTAGAGGGTTTTCGAGCATGAACGGCCTTTTTAAGGTCATACCACAACATCTCAATAGGATTCAGGTCAGGACTTTGGCTAGGCCACTCCAAAGTCTTCATTTTGTTTTTCTTCAGCCATTCGGTGGTGGACTTGCTGGTGTGTTTAGGATCATTGTCCTGCTGCAGAACCCAAGTTCGTTTCAGCTTGAGTACACCGAACAGATGGTCGGACATTCTCCTTCAGGATCTCTTGGGTAGACAGTAGAATTCATAGTTCCTTTTATCACGGCAAGTCTTCCAGGTCCTGAAGCAGCAAAACAGCCCCAGACCATCACACTACCACCACCATATTTTACTGTTGGTATAATGTTCTTTTTATGAAATGCAGTGTTCCTTCTACGCCAGATATACTTGGCCACACACCTTCCAAAGAGTTCCTCTTTTGTCTCATCGGTCCACAGAATGTTGTCCCAAAAGTCTTGGGGATCATCAAGATGTGTTCTGGAGAAATTGAGACGAGCTTTGATGTTCTTTTGCTCAGCAGTGGTTTTCTCCTTGGAACTCTGCCATGCAGGCCATTTTTGCCCAGTCTTTTCCTGATGGTGGAGGCATGACCGCTGACCTTAACAGAGGCGAGTGAGGCCTGCATTCTTCTTCTTTGGACGTTGAGTCTTTTCGCTCTGGAGATAGTATGGCCACTCCTGGGAAGGTTCACCACTGTTCCATGTCTTCGCCATTTGTGGATAATGGCTCTCACTGTGGTTCGCTGGATTCCCAAAGCTTTGGAAATGGCTTTATAACCCTTTCCAGACTGATAGATCTCAATTACTTTCTTTCTCAATTGTTCCTGAATTTCTTTGGGTCTCGGCATGATGTGTAGCTTTTAAGGATCTTCTGGTGGACCTTACTGTGTCAAGCAGCTCCTATTTAAGTGATGCCTTGATTGTGAACAGGTGTGGCAATAATCAGGCCTGGGTGTGGCTAAAGAAATTGAACTCAGGTGTGGACAACCACAGTTATAGTATGTTTTAACAAGGGGGGCAATCACTTTTTCACACAGGGCCATGATGGTTTGGATTTTTTTTCACCTTTAATAATAAACACCTTCATTTACAAATTGCATTTTGTGTTTACTTGTGTTGTCCTTGACTATTGTTTAAATTGGTTTGATGTTCCGAAATACTTAAGTGTGACAAACATGCAAAGGAACAGGAAATGAGGAAGGGGGCAAACACTTTTTCACACCACTGTGTGTGTGTGTGTATGTGTGTATGTGTGTATGTGTGTATATATATATATATTGTATGTGTGTGTGTGTGAGAGAGAGAGAGAGAAGAATTGTGTCTAGATTAAGTTGGCCTGTTGGTTGCGTGTTTTGGCCACAGGTCTTACCGAAACGCACCAACATGCCAGGCATCAGCAGCACAGACAGAGGGTTCGGGCGAGGGGGGCGTTTCCGAGGTCGAGGCGTCCGCACTTCCCGCTTCCATAATGGCTTCCAGGGCAGATTCCGCGGCTTCAGCAGGTCAGTCTTCCACATGTCACGCTAAAGCAGGGGCGTCCAATCTTCTCCGCAAGGGGCCGGTGTGGGTGCAGGTTTTCATTCCGATGAAGCAGGAGATGCACCTAATGCCACCTGTTTAATCAGGTGAGCTCGGCTTTCAATAGACTCCGGGTGTGGCTTCTGTCAAGTTGGAACGAAAACCTGCACCCACACCGGCCATTTCTGGAGAAGACTGGGCCACCCCTGCCCCAAAGTTTATGATGAGTGATTTTCACCTAAATATTTAAAATACATTTAAAATACTACCTATATAAATAAAATGAAGGCAGCTTCCCATGCATCTTTATCAGATCTGGCAATCCCTCAATTCTCTGCGTGCTATATATATAATATTGATTATATAAAGAAAAATTGAGCCAAAAAATATTTACAGGTCTCTCCTTTAATCAAAATGTCTCTGATTAGCCAAGACATGTTTAATGTCTGTGTTCAATGCTACAGTCATGCTTGAAAGTTTGTGAACCCTCTAGAATTCTGTATATTGTTGCTTAAATATGATCTAAACCATCATCAGATTTTCATACAAGTCCTTGGAAAGAGGGGGGGGAAGGAGAACCCAATCAAGCAAATGAGAAATATTATACTTGGTCATTTATTGAAGAAAATGATCCAATATTCCATATCTGTGAGTGGTAAAAGTATGTGAACCTTTTGCTTTCAGTATCTGGTTCACAAACCTTCGAGCACCGCTGTGATGTAAGCTTAAGTTGAATGATCGCTTCATTACCAACTACAGACACCAAACACGTAGCCGAGCAATGACATTTAAGTGTAATTTTTTTATTTATTTCTTTTTAAATGCGGTTGTAAACCTCAGGCGTCCACACAGTATCATTTTGAAGCAACCATGTTTGCTGATGCCACTGAATCTGCTATGGTACATTGCTGCTGTATTAGCCTCTAATATGTGTCCAGCTTTGTACAGAATCTGGGGTAACCCTACTGTTCATTCACAAATAATGATGTAGAGAAGGACTATTTTAAGTGTCTGATGTACCTTGCTAGCCTATTTGCACATCAGATTAAAAAAAAAAAAAAAAAAGAATATATTCTTACTTATAATCTCGCATACCTCAGATTTCATGTGTCCCGTCTACAGAAGTGTTTTATTGATTAGAACGTGCTCTGTTTCAGGGGAAGTGGAAGAGCCCAGCCGTGGTACATTTCATACTGACAGAATGAAAAGAGTCTGTTTTAGTTTTTTCTTTTCGAAGCACTTATGGGTGCTAACTGTTCAGTGCTGTTACGTTCCTGTCTTTAACGGACTCCCAGTCTACACGTGGATCTTCATAGTTACATTTTAAGTGCGTATATATTTTTGTATGGCTTCTCCTCATATATTTTTGTCTGACTTGAAAGCCTGAACGATGAGGAGACTTGATTTACACCGTTGATGTTATTTTATTTCTATTTTTATAATGTCTTTTCTGTAAAAATGAACTGGCTGGAGTGCCTTTTGAATTTCAGTATTTTTTTTATTTTTTTTTGGTCTAATTTTCTATCTTCGTTCATTGTTTTTGTTAAACATTGACAAAAAATAAATAAAAACATTTTTGCTCTCTCCTGTATCAGCGTAATAAATCAGTTTATTCACTGGAAATATTTCACTTCATACCATAAACACGCACAAACGGGGACACGGACTTCTGTATGTACAACAGAGTAAAATACAGCTTCAGCAGGATGGCACCATCATGCCTGACACCGTGCTGTCAAAAGCCCTGAAGGGAAAGAACAGTGTTAGGGAATACGTTTATCTAGCGGAAGGTCGGGAATGAGTAGGTATTGTCCAGCAGCTCTTACTTGGACTGAATTGGCTCTCCGGGGTTGTAGAACGGATTGCACATGACATCTGTGAAGGAGCTGTGCAGTTTCCTGAACATCTGTGGAGATGAGCAGTAAACTGTTAGTGGGGTAGGTTCTGCTGGTGCAGTAATCCACAACCAGTTTACTTCAAGAGTCAAAAAAAAACGAAACATGGCAAACACAATTTCGAGTTGGGTTATTTTTTTTTATTTTTTTTGTTGCAGCCAAAAATGCCTGATTTTGCTGCGCCCCCAAAATAATTTTTTTTACGATGCAACATGGTCTTTTGTGCATTTTTCTTAACTTTTTTTTTCTTTCTTTTTTTTTTGCCAGAAAACTACTTGAATCTACGCAGTTGCACAACATTTTGGCATGGTATTTCGCAGTGATGTTTGTTTGGTAAATGAGACTTTTTTTAGCTGTACTCGTTCGACACAAAGAGGCCTTTGTCTGAACGTGTGTCGTGATGATGTCTTTCGACCCGAACCTGCGGAAAATCTGTAGTGATTTAGAAAAATTGCGAGCTCGGAAGATCGTAGAGTTTGCTTGATTTTTTTTTTCTGTTCATTTCCGCGATCACAATCCTGGAGGGACTGGTTTTTATTCGTTTTGTAGAAAGCTTCATCTAAAATGGCTTGTGCTTCACTGCTAAATCAGATCCACACGTTTAGCTGAGCAGTTAATGACCGATTTCAATTTCGATTCATTAGTGGTCATTATTTGAACGGCGAATGTTCAATCTGTACGTAAGAGAGAAATATCCATTTCCATCAGAGGCGTTAGATGCTATGACTGCGTTCAGGAGCCACAGAAACGAAGAGGGAATGACCACTCAAAGACCACAGCTCTTCTGATTGAACATTTGGTACTACAAAGTTGTTGTTGTTTTTTTGGTTCTTTTAGTATTTTGCAGAATTGACAGTGATTCAGCGACAAAATAATTGAGTAATTTCAGTTATTCAACAATCTATACATGGCCTTGCCCAAGGGTCTCGCAGTGTTCGCTGTGAAATTCGAGCAATTTTAGTTACTGGTGCAAAACGGCTATTACGTTGCCAGGAAATGCCGACTTACGCTTCGTATCTCGTTGTCTCTCAGTGATGTGTTTGACGAGTCCACAACAATCACAAACTTCACTTTGGAGTTCGTCACATAGCCATATCTGGTATTTCAGTTAAGCTCCGATCTTTTCCATACAGGCTTTTATTTAACTTAATGTTAAAGCAGTGTGGGAATTGGGCTGGTTAACTAGCCAACCCAGTGTCTCGGTTTTTATGATGTCACGGTATTTGCTTACGTCATGTTTTCAGATATGATTAGATTAAACGGCATTTAACGCTGCAGCAGGGGTTGAAGTACAGTATTGGTTAAGTACTGTACTAAACACCTAGCAAAGGTTTGAATGAAAAGCACGCCAAAGAATCCGGCCAAACCCAACTCAAACCTCAGCAGCTTTTTCTTCTGATCGGACCGTCTGAAAGCTGTCTAAGCACGGTCTAATGTTCTAAGCGTTGCTCGTCTTACAGCCCTCTGTCCAAGACGTCCAACCTCCTACATGATTCAAGATGCAAGAATTACGATTGGAACGATCAGCCCTACACGTAGCACCCATCAAACTATTGAGCCATCACAGTAGGATACAATGTCTGGAAATACAACCCCGATTCCAAAAGAGTTGGGACGTGGTGTAATCTGCAAATAAAATAAACAAATAAGGTTACTTTGAATTTGATGGCCGCAAAACGACTCAAAAAAGTGGGGACGGTTGATGGAGACTTTGGGTGTGAGTCCCTCTTCAGCTCCAATTGGCTATTTATATTCTTATTTTTAGTTTAGTTCTTGGGTTTTATAATTTCTATATAACCAGCGACCGCTATTGAGTATCCATGATGAGCCGGGGGGGGGGGGAATGTTTTTTAATTATTTATTTATTTTTTTAAAAAAAAACATTAATTTTTATTGTTATTATTATTATTTTTTTTTCTCAATGAAGTATTTGGGGAAGGGAGGGGAGAAAAGGTAAATGAATCACATGAATATGAATCACATGAAAATGAATTACATGTAAATGAATCACATACATGAATATGAATCACATGAAAATGAATCATATGTAAATTAATCTCATGAAAATGAATTACATGTAAATGAATTACATGTAAATGAATTACATGCATGAAAATGAATCATATGTAAATGAATCTCATGAATATGAATCACATGAAAATGAATCATATGTAAATGAATCTCATGAAAATGAATTACATGTAAATGAATTCATATGAAAATGAATAAATAAATGCAAAAAAAAAAAAAAGTTGGGACGGAGGCAACAAAAGGCTGGAAAAGTAAGTGTTCAGAAAGTAAGAAACAGCTGGAGGAACATTTTGGAACGAATTGTTAACTGGCAACACGATTGGGAATAAAAACAGTATCTTAAAGAGGCAGAGTCTCTCAGAAGTAAAGATGGGATGGAATATGGCATATGTTGCTCTAAAACCTGTATAAACCTTTCAGCAATGATGTGCAAGCTGCCCATTCCATAGGCAGTAATGCACCCCATACCATCACAGATGCAGGCTTTTGAACAGAGCGCTGATAAATTATTTCATTTTTTAACTTTATTTTTTTTACTTAAAATGGTACATTTCCTCAGTTGAAACATTTAATATGTTCTCTTCTGTGGTCTATTGTGAATAACATATCTGTTTATGAGATTTGCAAGTTATTGCATTTTGTTTTCATTTACAATTTACACCACGTCCCAACTTTTTTGGAATTGGGGTTGTACACAGATTGGATATAAGTGAGGGGCGAACATTGTGATTGGTCATGATGAAGCTTACACACGTGTTACTCAGGAAAGCCCCTCCCAAAAGGCGAGAAACTGTAGCGTAGTGGCTGTAAATAATAGAAGATCAGAAGTTATTCGGTAGTTCCACTGCGTCCACAAGACTTGACGTTAAATTCAATAGAAAGCAGTCAGGGGTGCTCTCGGACACACTGCTCTCAGAAGGCATCCCATCCAGGATGTATTCCTGCCTCATGCCCAGGGTTCCTGGGAGAGGATCCTCTGTGGATGGATGAATGAATCATCTAACATCAGTATGGCATAAGATTTCAGGTACACCTACTCTAGCTTGTCTTATCCCAGTACGTCGTAACTGCCCTGCCCTTCCACTGCTCATGCACGTACAACAGTGGAAGAAATGACATCAGAAGGATACACTTTGTAGTCCTCTGTAGGGTAGAGCAGTCCCAGGTAGAGCTCTCGCTGATCAGCCATCGCTTTACCAACTGCAGAGATCTTCTCTTCCACCACGTCCAGCGAAGTGTGCACTGTGTAGTGGAATTTCAGCTCACTCTGCGTTGGAACGCTCCGGATATAGAGAGGGTAATTCTGCAGAAACAATTCCATCACTGGATCATACAAACAAAAACGTGTCTACTTTTGTAACAGGGCTGTACTAAGTTTCTAAGTCTAGCAGCGCGGGTCAATGTCAAACTGTTTGAAATGGCCTATCGAGTCAAAGAGGGCGGGGCTTTACTGTTCACAGAAGCCATGCGACGCTTCAGTAAGGTAAGCTAAGTAGGTAAAGTTTAACATTTGGTGACTGTTTTACGACAAACGTTAAAGACCGACAGTGATATCCAGGGATGCAAACGTTCAGAGGATTCGTGTTATTGTCAATGTGACGAAACAAGAAGCATTAACGGAGCCATTTTCAGTATATGAGGTAGAAGATGGACAATGTCTGTGTGCATGTTGTGAATGAATAATGAACTTGGTTACCTGGTTAAAGTCTATTAAATAAGAATATTATTTGCAAATCTAGTTCTTAATATTATTTACTTACGCTAATGTCATTCCAAACCCGAATGCTGTTGCTTTTCATAACATAAAAGAGTGTTTCTATTACAGCTCTATTTTATAAAATGGCAGAAGGTAGTGATCATGAGCTTTAAAGGTGCACTATAAAAAGGTGCCATAAAAACTATACTAAATGAAAGGCCTCCCGATATGTGTGTGTATAAAATTTGGGCCTTTATTACATAGAGAACCAAAAAGGACCATTAAATGTTGTGCGCCCCCCCCCCCTAAAATGTTCAAGATGGTGGTTATTGTCTTGGTTTGTACTGGAGCAGAAATGGAAAGAGTAACCAGGTGACACTACTTAGCCCGAGTGCTGTCGTTTACATGGACAACAATAATCTGTTTTGAACCCGATTAAGACGATACTCTGATTAAGAAACTAGCATGTAAACGGCGGTTACTGATCTGAATCCCACTAAAATCATACTCGAAGTAAACACTAATGGAATTAAGTGCATTACAGACGTGTAAACACCTTAATCACACTATTAACGTCGTGTGGGAGTTTTCACCGAATTTAGCTACAGGACACATAGACACACAGCAGTGATCAACCGTTTGACGACAAACAAAAGCACGGCTGCGTTGGAAACCGCGTACTTACCTACTGTATAGTAGGAGAAACACGTGTATTACCCATTATATAGTAGGTAAGTACGTGGTTTGGGACTCAGACCATGCCTTCAAGCAGTTGTCTATTTGCATGTGTAGCATGACTGCACTTGAAGCTTTCGCAAAGTTAAAAATGAAACACCCAAAACTGTATACGGTACCATAACGAAGACGAGTTGTACCATGTCGGTACGTGAAATTCTGGAAGGAACGTCGGACGGCGTGGCGTGGTGACGTAATGACGTGTGCTGTTAATCGAGCGATGTTCTATAACTTCTAAACCGTGAACATGAAAGCAATATTCTAAAAGTAACTCATATAAACACCTTAATCAGAATATTGTCTAATTCAGAATAAGGTCAAGAATTAATTACTGCTGTCCATGTAAACATAGTTAGGGTTGCCAACTTGGCTCTGTTGCTAGATTTATTGCTTTCTACCTGAATCTGCATTACACACCGACCACCGTCGTTCCCCAACGCCCAAGCTCCGATCACCGTCATTCCCCAACGACCAATCGCCGATCACCGTCGTTCCCCAACGACCAATCACTGACCACCGTCGTTCCCCAACGCCCAATCACTGACCACCGTCGTTCCCCAACGCCCAATCGCCGATCACCGTCGTTCCCCAACGCCCAAGCTCTGATCACCGTCGTTCCCCAACACCCAAGCTCCGATCACCGTCGTTCCCCAACGTCCAAGCTCCGATCACCGTCGTTCCCAAACAACCAATCACTATTGTTTGTCACAAGTGCATTTCTTGGTTTTTTTGTATTTTACTCTCTTTGATGTGATATTTAATAAGAGCAAGTTACTCAATCTGTAATCAGTTCCTTCATTTCTTCCCTCGGACTCCTCACTGCCAATACTTCTTTTAGTTTGTGTTCTTCATAGAAATGACAGTACTTTGTAAAGCTGTAAATAGTTTGCGGTGCCATAACTAAATACCACTTCTAATAAATAAGTAGAACGAAATTATTTTTTGTTGTAATCTTATTTTCTGTTCTGACAAAACTCTATTCTATCACGTGTCTTCAGAAAATCGTAGTCTTCGTTTAACTTGTTTCAATGTACAAATGATCACGACGACTCAACGAACATAAAAATCCGTGTAGGATGTAATCGGGTGACTTCTAGTTTCTGAAGCGTGCATTAAGTTCTTTCCCCTGAAAAGAGTTGGCCAAATCTGGGCATGAAAGTTGGTTGTTGATGCAGTCGGACCAGGTGAAGAACATCCGGTATGTCCTGAAAACACGAACAACCTCGACATGATTGTGAAATGTAATCGGCGTTGTTCCACTCTTCCTGCCTTAGTGTTCATATGCTAAACTGTACAAAATGTCAAGTGCAGGCAGAATAACAGCCCGAGTGTGTAACATACTGTGACTTTGTACTCTGTGTGTGTGTGTGTGTGTGTGTGTGTTTGTGTGTATTCTGTTTTACTAATTCTTCCTCCACACTTTCTCCAAGTATGACTCTAACAACAACAACAACAACAACAACAACCATTCAACTAGATATCTATGTAGTTCTGTTCTATTGTAAACAATTACACAACCCTTATTTTCATTCCTATCGATTCTGAAGCCAGCTGCTGTGAAAACCTCTTCATTAAGGAAGTCCCTATACTTTATACGAAGTCAATCAGATTAGCCACAATTTAATAAATAAACCAATAATAATAATAATAATAATAAACTCCTGGTCTGCTGGGCTGAACTCCAAACGAGTCGTGACAACAGAGGCAGTCAGTATTGCAGCGGTTTAGAGACACGTTACACCCTACCTAGTGTCCTTGTATATTAAGAACACAGAGATTCAGGATTCAGCCATTATTGCTTAAAAACACCACACACAGCGGTAACCGGTTACTGATCGAAGCGAGTGAGTTCAAGTTCGATGCATTTGACACTAAACCGCTTTAATTCAGCCGGAGGTGCATATTGTGCGCCGAATATATGACGCGATAAACGTTCGTTAAAGTACAGGTAAATTGCTCGTTTACCTCCTTCGCTATGACGGCGACACACACCGCCATGTTGGGTTTGCGACAAGACGGAAAGCTTGGTCACGTGACCGCGCCGACGTGTCCACGTGACACTAGTAGTCGCGAGGCAAGTTTGGGTTTGAATTTAGCCCTGTGGTTTTCTGGCGCGTGCCGTTTTCTACTTTGTTGTTGTTGTTGTTGTTTTTTTTGCTTTTGTTAGTACGCTTGCAACAGGAACGTGTGTCAACATCCAGCTACAGAAAGTCCATAAAAGCAAGCTGTAGATATGTTTTTTTTTTGATGATTTTGACTCACATGACACTCACATGACACTTCCTTATTAAAGTGTGCAGACAGGGCAGAGGCAGAGGCAGGGCAGAGGCAGAGGCAGGGCAGAGGATTATAGGAATGAAATGAAGATCCGAAGTGTGAATAACGCGTGCCTCCTCTTCTGGACTGTCAGCTTTATTGGGACCACCGAGACCCACAATGTTTCGACTCCAAACATTATCATAATGCTTATGGATGACGTAAGACTTAAAACTGCTCCCAGTTATTTCTACGTTTCTGATTTGCATTCGAGTCGGGACGCTGGATTTCTGTGTTTCTGGGTGATAATTCTACAAAGAAGGATTTCTACAGGCAGTTTGCTTCATGTAATCTCTGAGGAATCCTGTTCTGTGAGGTTCCACCCTGACTAGAGTGTACCTGTTGTTCTACACAGTGTTGCCAGCTCTTTTCAGGGGAAAGTACGGAATGCGCCAGCAGTGCCCAGATGACGTCATGCGACAGCAGTGCCCAGATGACGTCATGCGCTAATTTGCATATTGATCATGAGAATTTGTATATCAAAATGTGTTGCCGATGAAGAACCAAGAGAATGGCATTGAGTTTAATCAGAATAGAAAATAAGAATTTATATATATATATATATATATATATATATATATATATATATATATATATATATATATACACAGAAAACATTCATGATTTCACAATTCATAAAATTGTGCACCAGTAATGTGATGAAATCTTGTGCGTCTCACCCGGGACGTTAATCGTCCCTTTGTCCAGCATGTCCACGCTGTATACGCTACACTTTATTTTTACTTTATTTATTTAACTTTATCATAGGTATATGCAATGTGTAATGTTATAGTTTCAGGCATCCGCTGGGAATAGATTCCCAGCCTCCCAGCGGATGCGTGTAACTTTAACGCTGTATACTGCATAGACCTATGATAAAGTTAAATAAATAAAGTGTAAAATAAATAAAGTAAAATAAAGTGGTAACGCTGTGGTTAAGACGTTGGACTGCTGATTGGATGGTCGTCAGTAACAAATCCCAGCACTGCCACTGCTGGGCCCTTGGTCAAGGCCCTTAACCCTCAACTGCTCATTTGTATAAATTAGAGAAATGTAAGTCGCCCTGGATAAGGGCGTCTGCCAAATGCCATAAATGTTTTTAAAAGTCTCTAAGCTATAACACTGGTTATATTGAGTGATAGACTAATTATTATGAGACACTAAAAAAAAAAAACAACAACTTTGCATCTTTTTGGAGTCTCATTCTTCCCCTCTATGATGTTCTCTTTCAGATGGGATGGGGTGATCTAGGCATATTTGGTGAGCCCTCTAAAGAAACCCCACATCTGGATACGATGGCCTCTCAGGGGATGCTGTTCCCCAACTTCTACTCCGCAAATCCACTCTGTTCTCCATGTACGTGTGCTCATATGCTATGCTCGCCTTTTACATTTCTCATGGGATGCAGAAAAAGCCTCAAGAACTTTGGGGGGGGGGTAACAGCCATAGAAATCTGCACAGCTGGAATTTACAAGTTGGTCCCTTGTACACCTTTAACCTTCTTACTGTGGGATTGCAGTTCACCTTTCTTCATATGTGTGGATATATTAGACTGAAAAAATTGGAATAAGAGAGTTTCCTTTAAATGTATGAGTCGCGTGCTGGTTTTACATTTGTAGGTTGTTGTTTTTTTTTGTTTTTGTTTTTTTCTTTTAATAAATGTATTAAAGCTAAAAGTATCGTACTTTTGAATAGGCTTCGGTCAGTTTAATGCACACTCCTAAATGAGAACTCCAGGCAGTGCAGGCATACAGAACTCATTATGATAATGTACTTCATGCTCCCTCTGTTGAAATTGTGCAAATGGCCCACGATTTGGGAATTTGAAGGAGCCTTTAATGCATAAGATGTACCATTAGCCCATTTTCAGTTGTAATTAATATTTAAGCAAATCAGGTGTAATCGATTGTTAATCTGGTCAGCGCGAGATGAGGGCGCCTGGAGGACGTCTCCTGCTCTATCCTGGTGTTCTGCGTTAGTTCCTTGGAGACAGCGTCCCGCCTTGAAGCCTTAATTAGAAATGTAATCACGTAGTAGATAAGAAGAAGGCCGGCTAATCACAATATGCAGGAGGAGGACATATTAAGGATGTCTTCAGTTTCGTCTTTTTCGAAAACGAGGCTCGCATGTTGATTTCTGTGAGCCTAAACCTATAACCGAATTTCCCGGGAGGAAACTCTTACCTTTCAAACGCGTTCGAAGCTTTATTTGCTGTAGTCGCAGTAGTGATGTATTTGCTTCGTGCTCGAGATGCTTTTGATGATCGATGGCACACGTTTCACACGTTCTAACTGAAATGTCTCTCATTCCCGAATTCTCCAGCCAGAGCCGCGTTGCTGACCGGGCGTCTTCCCATTCGGAACGGATTCTACACCACCAACGCTCATGCCCGGAATGGTATGACCTACCCTGACTGTCAAGCAATCGCATGTGGAAGAAAGCACACTATGGCATATTAGAAAATGGAGAACTTCAGGATGGTTGATTTTTATTTTAAAATAATCAGTACATCCAGAAATTTCTTCTTTTTTTTTATTTTATTTTTTTTATTTAAATTCCTCTTATACTACAGTGATTTGCTAATTGTTGCATTTTTTCCCCCCCCTCTCTCAATAATTAAAAAACAAAAGGTCCTGCCGTTTATTCGTTAATAGTTTGTGGAACATGTACAAAACAGGTTTGGGGATAAACTGGTGCTATAACACAGCTATAAACCGGTGATCCCTCAATCTTCTCTATTTATCTCTAAGAAGAACTTGTCATGTTACCCCCTGGCCTCTTGTGTCGGAAATCTTAAAGTTAATCTTAGAGTTACAGCGTAACCTTTGACCGACTTCACGTTTTTTAATCCGTTTACGTGTAAACAAGTCTCTGGTTAGGGTCAAATCAGTTGTTACTGTAGAATCGGTAACGTATTCGAATGCGAGTGCATTATAAAGCAAGTCTGCTGTAAGAGCTACTGTTACTGAAAATTGATCAACACGTTCTGACCAATCAGAGTTGAGCATTCTACAGCGCCGTGGTGTTACACTTCAAATGAACTGTCTGTCTGTTGAATCGTGTGTCTCACACAGCCTATACAGCTCAAGAGGTCGTGGGAGGAATAACTAAGGATGAGATCCTGTTGCCTCAGATCTTAAAAAAACAAGGCTATGTCAGCAAGATCATTGGCAAGTGGTGAGTTTCTCTGTTTATTGTGTTCCAGAGGTTGTCACAAGCTGTGTACAGAATGTGTCATTCCCTATTTCTGTCTGGTTGGTCTTTGTATCGTCATGTTTTCTGGTTCAGTTGTCGCACTCTAAACTGCTCCGAGAGCTGCACTTGGCTACTTTGAGAAAGGCTGCTTTCACACTTTTTAAAAAAAAATTTGATTTATTATGCCTCCACCTTTACGACTAGGTGACGGAGTCATTGTGTTTTCGGGTTGTCCGTGCATCAGTCCATGGATCCGTCCGAGATTCTTTGTTCGAGTATGAGCGTTTGAATGTTTTGTTTGTCGAAACAGGGCCAGGGTCACAGCAAGGTCAAACGTCTGATGATTTTCTTCAATAGCTTCCTTCCTGTATGAGATACAGTACGTCTTAAGGGTATTTCAGGCATACCGATTACTAACCAGACAGACTCGACATTTTGGCGGCAGAGGCGTCAAGTTCTACTTGTTTTTATTGAGCTCCTTATGCGCTCATCTGGAAGAAAGAAAGAAAGAAAGAAAGAAAAAACACTCGTGACATCCACACTGTAACTATAACAATGCCAACTTTGCAAGTGTTCTGCTGCGACCAAAACCCACCAACAGCAGTGTTTTTCCAAACTGACTGCAAGGTAGGGAATAATCCTATAGGATTACATGTCAAACATACACCGGGTGTCGAGGGGAAAAAATTGGCAAGTGTGGAAGCATCCAAAGAAAGAAGGGAAAATAATAAAGTCCAGTAAAGTCCAGAAGCCTCAAATGCTGGGACAAGCCAAGAGTTAGAGCCATAAAAACTGGCACAGTGTAAATATTCATATACTGTATATTTGTATATACAATGCTGTGAAAACATATTTGCCGTTTTTCCCTGATTTTCAAAGGCAACCCGAGTAAACACACAGTACAGTTTTTGTCTATATTGTTTTTATTTTTATTAAAGCAAAAAAAGTTATCCAAGACCTATCACCCATGTGAAAATCTAATCGCCTCCTTAAACTTAAAATCTGGTTGTGCCACCTTAAGCAGCATTAACTGCAACCAAACTCGCGAGGTTAGTCTTTCACTTACTACTAGGACTTACTCCATTGCTTTGGATCCATGTCTTGCTGAGTTTTAAGTTACGGACTCTAGACTGGACAATCTCCTTTAGGATTTTCTGGTAGAGAGCAGAATTCATGTTCCCCTCAATTACTGCAAGTTGTCCAGGCCCTGAAGCAGCAAAGCATCCTCATGCCATCACATTCCCACCACCATGCTTCACTGTAGGTCTGATGTTCTTTTTGTGGAATTCTGTGTTTGGTTTACGCCAGATGTAACGATTCTTCCAAACAGTTCCACTTTCAACTCATCAATCCACAGAACATTCTCCCAAAAGGTTTGAGGGTGTTTTGGCAAAATTCAGACGAGCCTTAATGTTCTTCTGGGTTAGCAGTGGTTTTCACCTCGCCACTCTTCCATGGATGCCATTCTTGCCCGGTGTCTTTCTGATAGTGTAGTCATGAACAGTGACCTTTTATTGATGCAAGAGAGGCCTGTGGAAAAAGAGAAAAAGATCCTTTGATGTTGTCCTTGCCTCTTTTGTGACTTCTTGGATGAGCCGTCACTGTGCTCTCGGAGGAATTTTGGAAAGAAGGCCACTTCTGTGAAGGTTCACTACCATGCTGAGTTTTTCCATTTGGAGATAACGGCTCTCGCTGTGGTTCTTTGGAGGCCCAGAACCTTTTGAAATAGCTTTGTAACCCTTCCCAGACCGATGTATTTCAATCACCTTCTTCCTCATCGTTTCTGGAATTTCCTTCAGTTTTAGCATAATGTGTTACTGGGGAAAGACCTTTTAAACCAACTTCATGCTGTTAAAAAAGTTCTGTTTAAGTTTAAGCATCTAACTTTTCAAATCCGTACCAGTTCCGCATGTTGATGTGATTGAACAGGGTTTGCAGTAATCAGGCCTGGTGATGTCTAGTCCTGAATTTCCCCTTGGGGATCAATAAAGTATCCATCCATCCATCCATCCATCCATCCATCCATCCATCCATCCATCCATCCATCCATCCATCCATCCATCCATCCATCCATCCATTCCATCCACATCCATCCATCCATCCATCCATCCATCATCCATCCATCCATCCATCATCCATCCATCCATCATATCATCCATCCATCCATCCATCCATCCATCCATCCATCCATCCATCCATCCATCCATCATCCATCCATCCATCCATCGATCCATCCATCCATCCATCCATCCATCCATCCATCCATCCATCCTTCATCCATCGATCCATCCATCCATCCATCCATCCATCCATTCATGATCCATCCATCCATCCATCATCCATCCATCCATTCACATCCATCAATCCATTCATCCATCCATCCATTCATTCATCCATCATCCCATCCATCCTTCATCCATCCATCCATTCATCCATCCATCCCCATCCATCCATCCATCCATCCATCCACCATCCATCCATCCATCCATCCATCCATCCATCCATCCATCCATCCATCCATCCATCCATCCATCCATCCATCCATCCATCCATCCATCCATCCATCCATCCATCCATCCATCCGGTATTGGATAACTTTCTATTCTTTTGCTTCAATAAATCACATTATCATTTATAAACTGTATTTTGTGTTTACTCAGGTTGCCTTTGTTTCATCTTAAATTTTGTATTCATTTCTGAAACTATTTAGTATGCGATATACACAAAAACAGACGAAATCAGGAAATCAAATACTCTTTCACATCATTGTAGATAAACCTACTGTTTGTATTTCTGTTGTTTTATTTTTTACAGTATAGGCCAATTTTCTTTATATTATTCGAGCTTATGTTACATAAAGAGGAATTCCATGTCCATCTTGTACTTGGTGAATAAAAGATTCAGAAGAATCTACCGATGGTTTCTGATGTAAACGTCTTCTAACTTCTTATCTGAATCTGACACCAGGCACCTTGGACATAGAAAGCAGCACCTGCCTCTGGAGCACGGTTTTGACCAGTTCTTCGGTTCTCCACACTGCCATTTCGGACCCTATAATGAAAGTGATCGTCCCAACATCCCTGTCTATAACAACTCCCAAATGATTGGAAGGTAGATATCTGACTCACACATTTCCACACTCATGTCTGAAAATGTCTACCTAGAGACAATAACCTCTGTTTTCTCTCTGAATTTCTTGGCTAACACCCTGGATAAATTAATCGTTTATTTTTTTGGGCTTGTGTTTATGCCAGCTGTGCTCGGATCCCCCATTATCTGTCTGTTTGTTCTCCCAAACCAGCCATATGTGCATTCAGGGTCATTGCTTCTAGCAAGTGTGCCGCTTTTGTGCTTAGCAGTGGGTTTAATGAGCGTAGCATACCCGAGCTTGGCCAGACGCGTACACACAAACACACAAACATACACACACCCCAGGAGACGGCAGGTTGCTTTGACGGTGCGTTAGGACACCTGGAACAGCCAGAGCATGAGAACTGGCGAGGCAGCAACATGCATTCGCTCACACTCATAACACCGCCCGAGCTCTTCAGAGACTCGCTGTGTGCCTCGCTAAATTCACTTCTTAATCACTCTTCGGAAAAAAACACCCTTCAGCAAGCTGCTGTTCAGAACAAAACCCGAATGTAGTGTGAAATCTACTCGGAAGTATTCCTGAGCGCAAAGTGTGGAGCTAACCTAGGCCGTGTTCCAAAGCTGTTTTAGCACAACCTTATTGACTTCCTCTCTGATGAAATCAGAGACTATTCCGGTACCGTTAGATGACCGTTCAGAAGCCTGAAGGATCAAGTACAACATAATTGTTGACTTCATGTGCAGAACTTACCTAGAAGGCATTGCAAACCGATACGATTTTTTTTTTCTTCAGAACCCTAAAAAAAGTGCATAAAGCTGCGTGTTTAAACAGGTGGAACAGCATAAATATATTTCACACATATAGCATTTGATTGCCGATTAAACTGGGTTTGATGTAGCCGACTACACCATCGGTACGAGTCCTGATTTATTTATTCTTCACTTGCGTGATATAGGTTGCTGTATCAGGGTCCACCAGTTCACGTTAAAGCATTAATGGGACACATGGGTCATTGTGTTTTGCAGGTATTATGAGGAATTTAAAATCGACAGGAAAACCGGGGAATCGGACCTCACGCAGTACTTTTTACAGGTGAGTCTGACAGTTCCCACATCACTGGTGGAATGTTGTCCCAAAACCATGTGGGGAACCATATCTCACACGTAGAGTTCTCCCCGAATGGCACTAGTAGTTTTTAGCTGCGAGTTTGTTCTTAAAACTGATTCGTGGAACGTTTACGGCGGAATTCCGAAGCTATAAAGGTGTATACGGTTGCTATCAAAATGATTCCACCCCCATTGCAAATCAGGTTTATTGTCCAAAAAAAAAAAAAAAAAAGAATACTTTCAGCATATTTATTGGATTCTATTCAGGGGGTTGAATACTTGTGAGCCTGGAGAAGCATTATAAGTTGCATTTCCAGTTGAATTTGTGGAGACCAGTTGAAGCATTCGCCGTGTCGAACTATTTCAATTGCTTTTGTTCGATTTGTTCATTGCAAACCGCTGAAAGTCTGTCAGTTTTGACCATGAACCTGATTTGCAATGGGGGTTGAATCATTTTGATTGCCACGTTCATGTGTCTGCGCCATGTTTATAATCATCTAAAAGGAAACATGATGTGAGCGTTTAGATTTTCGTTTTCATGCATTATGAAATTTGCATTCCATTATGCAGTGGATGATTATTATTATTATTATTATTATTATTGGACTATTATTACTAAAACTGCCAGTGAAAACTTCCGTCATGATGTAAACCATGACTTGCAGATGATGTAAGTAGCTTATATCTGCTGTCTAACGGCAGTTTTCATGTCGATAAATAGCAGAGAGTGAACTTCGATCTGTGCATGACTTCGTTGGTGGGTTGACTGTGCTTATAACTCCACGACCAGTAATAAAACACTCCCACAATCAGCGCAAAGCCTTTTTAAAGCGTGTAGTCATGAAATGTATTAAGCACATGAGCTTGAATACTACTAGTGTACTTTTTGCGTCACATTTCTTTGTGAATGAAGGGCCTGATCTGTTCCGGCATGATCAGATAACTATTTTCTGATTATTCTGATACAAACAGTCAGCCATATTTGAATCGTTTGCATTAGGCACAATGAATTACATCGCATTGCACCTTGTTATCTATCAAGGATTAATAACAACAAAGATTAAATAGATTTTTCTTTTAAGTATCAAGATGACTTTGTTATAACCTACTGATGGTCCTCTCACATCTGATTACAGGACGCATTGGACTTCATCTCGCAGCAAAACACAGCCCATCAGCCTTTTTTTCTCTACTGGGCACCAGATGCCACACACGATCCAGTTTATGCTTCCAAGCAATTCCTGGGTCAAAGTCAGGAGGGACTGTAAGATCCAGATCTCAATTACTCAATTATTGGTGCAAAGATGTTAAAATACTAGTAAAATTCTATGCACACTATTATTATTATTATTATTATTATTATTATTATTACTAGTAAATGTTTTGTCTATTAAGTATTGTTTGTAAACTAAGATTAAAATTATAATAACTATTGATTGGCATGTCTAAAGTGTCCGTAGTGTATGAACGGGTGTGTGAGTGTGTATGTGATTGTGCCCTGCGATGGACTGGCACCCTGTCCAGAGTGTACCCCGCCTTGTGCCCAATGCTCCCTGGGATAGGCTCCATGTTCCCCCGTGACCCTGAAAAGGAGTAAGCGGTATAGAAGATGGATGGATTACAGTTTTATACTGTTAATAAAGGTTTTTTTTTTTTTGTATTAGAAAAAAATATTTTGCACTAAAAATGAATTATCCATAGCAAGCTATAAGTGAGACAAAAGCTGAATTAAACGGACATTGTGAAGGTTACAATGCCAGCTTTGCTTGACAGTGACTCATTCCTTGTACGACCTGGTCAGCTAACCTTAAATGCTGAGTTACCAACAAAGGCGTTAGCTGGACTGTTAATCATCCGGGACTGAGCCCAGATTGTTCTCCATCAAAAAGCTTTTTAAAACGTACTTCTAAATAAATTGTTTCCATGCATTTTTTTTTCCTCGCATGTAATTGCTTAAAAAAATATGAAAATTGGACAAAAGGTTTCATTTATCCTAAAACTTGCCTAGGTGTTATCAGGTGTTTGCAGGACTACCACAGGGATAGAATGTAAAAGGTTTTTTCTATCTACAGAACAACTAAGCTATCAGTGTATGGGTTTAGCTGCTACAGTGCCATGTAAAGTGCGTTATCTGTCCTTATGCTCCGCTCATATCGTGTTCATGTAACTTGGAACTCATATAGTCGTTTCCTGCTCAGCATCACGGGATTTTAGTGTTGCAGTTTCAACCCATTTACTTGTCATTTAGCAATAAAATTTAAAAAATGTACATTTTTCCTCACACAGTCTTGCATCTGTTCACTGAAGATGCAAAATGACAGTCTTCTTTTACGGATGTTCAGTTACGTAGTGAAAAATTGCTCCAGGTAGAGAATTGTTCGGGGCTAAAGAAAAAATCTTCTGGGCTTATACCCCTGGTTACTGCTACCACAATAATCATTGTCATTTAACTGGTGGTACATTTTTATATTGAATAAGCATCAAGTCAACACGGTGCTTGGCATAGTTGTACTCTGTGGAATTAGGCTGGAGTGGCAGTAGCTTTGATCAGGGGGTAGTCTCCTTTCTGTAATAACTAAAGGAGACTCATTGGAGAGAGCTGGATGTGCTTTTGTTTTGGTTGCAGTGTGTGAAATGGAGGGAGGATGTGGTTGTCTAGGGTGCTGATCCTGTGTAACAGGCAGTTCAGGATTAGTGGTACCCAAATACAAGGCTTGTTTTCACAGTCCCCTTCACAGTTAGCACTGCGCTTGGGGCACTGGAGTAGTCTGGCAAAAGGACATGGAGGTGGAAGAAGCCGTCTGTATTGGTGTGCCATGACCTGGCATGATGGTCCACCCTGCAGTCAAGTGCTGCAGCACCATGAACATTCTTGGGGATCCTGTTCTTTGCTTGCTGGGCCCCTCTCATGGTATCCATGGGTTGGCCGAGTCTTCCATATGGGCAGCTGCGTCTGTTGCACATTCTCAATGACTGAGCAGTAGTAGTAGTGTTGCTCTTTCCAGGTCTTCCACTTCAGACATTCCCTGGGGTCTGTACCTGAACAGCAGCTTAAATGTCAGGAACCCCCGTCAACCCGTGTGGCATTTCCGAAATGGTGGACAATGCATTGGAGAGTTGTAGGGCCAAGATGCGCAGGTTCTCGGCCACCAGACTACACAACATGGTTTTATTGGGCTTCATTAAACTGCCCCAACAAACCATTTGTCTAAGTGTGGCTCAGGTGGCTCTTCTGGAGGAGGCTTAAAAGGTCAAACCATCAGCAGGGGCAGGGATGCCCTTGTCCTTAGGGATTTCCTTTGGCAGTACTACCCGCCTGATGAGAAGAAACCAATCACATGATTTGTTTTTTGCACTGGTCAGCATCAGTGCAAGTGCCTTACGGTAGTGGATGCTGAAATCCATTACCAGAAGGTGAGGTTTTCTAGCAGGAACGCCAGTTGATGTGTAATTTCTGCCTGCAGTCTTATAACACACCCTGAGCTCCATTGCGGCCACTCGGAGTGTGTGTTTGTTCAAGGTGTAGTGATGGGTCTGTTTTTGAATGGGACAAGAGGTTAAAGGTCAGACTCCCCTGGTGAATGGCATGAGGACTGAGTTGAAGGCTTTGAGGCTTCCTGTCCACCACAAGTCCCTGTGACCAGCAGTATATGAGGCAGTCGTCTACAAGTTAGATCTACTTGAACAGTACAGCTTCTTTACCATCATTCTTCCTCCCCAAGAAATACAGATCATGCTCTTGGCTGGTGGAGTTTGGCCGGTGGTTCTTTCATGCGCCTTAGTTGTGTGGAGCAGCTCCTACTATTCTAGGTAGTTTCGCCCTAGGATGAGAGGCACTGGCAAACTGGATATTAAATGGTAAATTAAAGTGCACTTATATAGCGCTTTTATCCAAAGCGCTTTACACTGTGTCTCATTCACCCATTCACACACACACTCACACACCAATGGAAGCAGAGCTACCATGCAAGGCGCTAACTTGCCATCGAGAGCAACTTGGGGTTCATTGTCTTGCCCAAGGACACTTCGGCATGTGGGGGTCACCCGGGCCGGGTCAATCGAACCGCCAACCCTACGATTAGTGGACAACCCGCTCTACCACCTGCCCCACAGCCGCCCTATATGCATGCCATATTACACTGAACACAGCAGTCTATCTGGCTATAGGAGTCGCACTGCACTGCACAGGTCCACCAGTGCCTTCATGGCTTATAAAATATGCTGGCAAATGGTGCATCCTATATATATCACAGAATATTTAGACTAGACGCACTATAATCTTGCCTAAAAGGTATCAAGTGACGGAAAACTAAGCTTTAGTGCATACTTCTAGTGAGAGTAACAGCTTCTGAAGTCACAGCATGAAGCCGAAACTTTTTCTACGCTCCTAAAAATGATTTATATCCTGTCTTGTCTATAATGCGTGAGAGGAATAGATAGCAGTCACCCAGACCATGACCACTCTCTATATAGTATCACACTCAATTTCATATTTCAAGAAATGCAGAAGATTAACCTAGGAGCTATTTCCCAATCAAGCGAACGCCCCAGTTTTCCAACATAAAATGAAATGTTGATTTTAAGCGAGCCAGTGGTAAGACAGAGGAGAAGGGAATGCATTGCCAGGGTCGTCCGTGGCCGTTTAGTATTCCTCGTGATATCTCAGACCTTGCTAAGCAGGCGTTCTCTCAGAATGTTAAACGGGGTGTGTGTTGAGGGCAGACAAAAGCGTGAGCTGCTTTAGTCCCATTTCCTCCACCTATTTTAGAACGTATCCTTATTAATAATGATGCTTTTGTTTAGAATTATGCCCCCCCACACTCCTCTATTGCCATGGTTGCATTGATTTATTGGGTGTTCAAATGTATTTGTAGTTTCCTTTAATGCGTATCTTTATGTAGGAACTCTGTAGTAATGTCCTGTTGATGTCACATGTGGAATTGTTTATGCATTCTTATGGTGATCTCATAATACCTTGTCTTCAGTGTTGTTCTGTAGAAGAGGACTGAAATGCATGATGCTGGTTTTGTTTTTTTATATATATATATATATATATATATATATATATATATATATATATATATATAGCTATGGTGATGCTGTGATGGAGCTGGACCACAGTGTGGGGAAGATTTTGGCTCACCTGGTTGACCTGAGCGTCGAAAACAACACATTTGTGTTCTTCACTTCCGATAACGGTGCTGCAGTGATGTCTGGACCAGGACAAAGTGAGGAGCTATAAAACACCGTGCCTTTGTGCTGCTTGCTCTGTCTCTTAATCTACTTTCCTCAGGGCTTGCTCAGTGTTCTTTCTGTGATCTTAGGTGGCAGTAACGGCCCGTTCCTGTGCGGAAAGGAGACGACGTTTGAGGGAGGAATGAGGGAGCCTGCTATCGCTTGGTGGCCTGGACGAATCCCAGCAGGCACGGTGCGAAACAGAGCATGCCCGTATCAATTTCTCTATTGGTAGACAGTACTAATGCTATAGTATACCAGAGTATTCGGCTTACCCCTCCGAGTTCTGTCTCTTCGACAGAAAAGCATCATGTTTCTTTACTGCACAAGTTGCATCGATGTACCAGATATTATGTGTATATAACATACTTTGCTTCGTTGTAGAAGTCGGTCCATCTTAAAACTATGTTGATAAATTAAGACCTGTGGCTTCTAGACAGTGGGAGAGGAATGGATAAATGGATTTATTTATTCAGCAGTTAGTGAATGCTTTTGGTTTTAATCCTCTACCCAATCCTTTTCAATTGTTTTGACTGTTGAATCAGTCTTAATGGCCTCATCAGGTATTGTAATTCAATCCCTCCTCTCAAAGGAACGCACTGGAATCTCCTGCCTTTTTGACAAAGATACAAAAAAGCAAGCGTTTTTATTTTTTCTCCCCCGTCTGTGCGTACATGTTTTTCTCTGCATAACTTCTGAGGCTGTCTGTGCGCCCTCTCTCTCTCTCTCTCTCTCTCTCTCTCTCTCTCTCTCTCTCTCTCCCCCCCCTGGCTGAAAGGAAGCCTCCCTTTACTTATCCGCTAAAGCTGCGCGTTCTGCAAATGACTTTTAATTGTATTATGGGCGGCTGCGAGACAGCACTGAGGCGCAGGGTGGGGATTTTTGAAGGATCTGGAATGGTGAGGTGTCTGCAGGCTGCGTTAAGCTCTGCCCCCGGCTCGTATCTGACGGGTGTGCAGGACTCTGATAGCGCAGAGAGGGATTGGGAACGTCTTAAGCGGCTAATCTGTTTGTGTGTTTGCCGAGGTTGGATTGAGCTGTAATGAGGGCTTCTATATCTGAATATGCCAGGCGTGCGGGATAAAGGACAGGCAGGGGAAGAGGAGGAGGGGTGAGTGGGTCGGGTGTGTGTGTGTGTGTGTGTGTGTGTCTGGGCGCATGTGGAAGGCTAGAAGTTGGCAGCAGAGGGAAGTTTTGTTCGTGTGGGTGCCAGGTGTTCAGGGAGTGATAGAGTGGTGGAGGAGAGGAGCGGTGGAGTGGAGGGCAGCGCCAGGGCAAGCAGGTGTTCCACGCTGTTAAAATTCGCCCGCCAGCTGCAGAGTAAACCTGACCCAGCTTTCAGATTCTGGCTCCGCTTCCTCATATGGGACACACTGATACCAGCACAGTTTCTGTGGCTTGGACATCCTACGAACATGGTGCCGTAAAGCTGTGTATTATATAATGAGCAGAAGGTGGTGAGGGTCATCACCGAATGTGTCATGTTGTAAAAACAGTATCCTATAAATAGTAAAATAATACTAGTTAATAGTACCGAATGTAGCTGGTGGTGCATTCCTTGACGTTATCCATACAAAAGCTCATGAGGGGTTAAAGTGAAAACGTTAAGGTGACTAGTATCCACAATGTTTGGCTGTTGCTGTGATAGCTGCTGGGTGTAATGGCAGCTTATTTAATACCTTCTCTTCCTTACATATTTATCAGCTTCCAGCTAGCTTGATATTTAACTCTCCATGTTTACCTTCTCAGGCGCACAGTAGTGATTAGCACGCTTGCCTCACACCTCTGGGGTTGGGGGTTCAAATCCTGCCTCCGTCGTGCGTGCACAGAGTTTGCGTGTTCTCCCCGTGCTTTCCTCGGGGTTTTCCGGTTCCCTCCGCCCAGTCCATAGACATCCGTTGTAGGCTGATTTTCCAGATTGTCCGTAGTGAACATGTGCGATCGTGTCCTACCATGGGTTGGCACCCAGTCCGCGTGTTCCGCGCCATATGGACGCATGGATTTACCTTCTCCGAAGTTCATTTCCTCAGTAAGCTGTACAGCTAGCGATTATTAATACCCTTTAAAACGAGTTAAATATTAGCGTTTCGACAGCCTCTCTTTGCAACACAGACTAGAGTCGAATGAATTGCATATAAGTAGAGTACCGTGCATAAGTATTCAGCCCCCATGAACATGTCTACATTTTATATTCTTACAACCTGGAACTGCAATGGAAATAACTGGGATTATATGTCATGCGTTTATACAAAATAGCTCATAATATTGATTGCATAAGTATTCGCCCCGTTGCCGTTAGAATGGATTTGGTCTACGTGCATTAAGTGTAACCTGATCTCAATATAAATACACCTGACCACCGGGATCAGCACACTGGCCCTTTCATTTGATGGCCTTTAAAGCTTTTATAATCTATACACCCTGTGTATGCTCGATCCAAAATGCTTCACGTGGCAGGCTTCACTTCTGGATGCCAACAGAAGACCGAGTTGGCTCAGGATGTGATGGAATGGGTTGGCAGAGGAACGCCGGCCAGCTCAGCATTCCCACATATGGACAGGGAGGATGGAGGGATGCAAGGAGGAGGGCTGAGCCACCGTCAGCCCTCCTAAAAAGCTGCCAGCCCCATCGCTTAGGCTCGCTTTATCAGCTGAGCCCCAGAGCTGGAGTGAATTAGACAAGGATAGCAGGTCTGTCTCCTCAGATAACTTCCACCAGGATTTAGCCAAGACATATGCATACTCAGGCCAGAATAAAGCAGAGAAGCTGCATTAAAAGGTGTGGGGGAGTGTGGGGGGCTAACAGAGTTTAAAAGGGAGATAATGGAATGTGTCGTCTTTTTTCACAAAGTTTTTTTCCTTTCTGTATTTCTTCTAACAATGTATTTCTTTTTCCCATTGAGCTGGATCTACTGGTAGTAGTAGGTAGTCAACCTTATTAATTGTCTTCTTTGATTTCTCCTTTTCCTCTGTCTGTGTGTGTGTGTGTGTGGATAATGGAATGTGCCAGGCCTTCTCTGGCTGAGAAGGTGGCGGCTGGAGAGAATGGAGAATTCACAGAGGCTAAGGCAGGTTGTGTGTGTGTGTGTGTGTGTGTGTGTTTGTGTGTGCGTGTGTGCGCGCGCTCGTGGCACAGCCAGCTGCTCCGGGTTGATAGCACTATCTGATTGTGAGCGTGCCGTCTCCCTCAAAGGGCCGCTCAGGAGAGAATGGAATGGAAGATCAAGGATGACAGCGAAAAAATGGCATTTTATCGGAAAATAGTTCAAAGTTTATAAATAAAATAAAGCTTTATTTTGTGCCGCGACTGGCGAAGGGAGATAAAACCGCAGCTCCAGTGTGTCCCATCTCCCCCTTTTCTCTCTTTCTCTTCCTCCCTCCCTCATTCCCTCACACCCGGCCTCTTCAGTCCTCATTTACAGAGCTGTTTGTGTGGTATATAATAACGCTGAGCCTGAGATTAGAGAGGACTGGAGAAGCACATCATCAGGGCCCCATGGACAGACTCCTTTTGTGCTTCCTGTTGGGTTTCATGGAGAGGATGTGTGTGTGTGTGTGTGTGTGTGTGTGTGTGTGCATGTAGTGGTGTATTGTAGCTCGTATGATCAGGAGTCACCAGGCTCGTCCTGTCATCCCGTACTCTGATCACGCTTTCTGAAGGCCATGATAGTTTTCAAGACATAGTCTGGCCAACATTACATTTGCACTGTTTTTCACTACTTGTAATGTAAAATATGCATTTACATTTAAACGTACTTTTATTTCTTTAGCAGACGCTTTTATCCAAAGCGACTTACAAATGAGGACATTCAAGCAAAGCGACATATCAAGCGGAGAACAATACAAGTAGTGCTACCGTACAAGATCCTTAATTGAGTTCCAGAAGAAGCAAAGTGCACAGAGTAGAGGTGTAATGGCAGAGTAAGGTGTTTTTTGGAGGGGGTTTTTAGGGGTTAGTTACATGTTCACGGAAGAAGTGGGAATATATACACGTAACATATATATATATATATATATATATATATATATATATATATATATATATATATATATATTTCAAATGCAAACGAGAGTACGGGACTATTTTGGGACTATATTATCATCCGAATCACTTGTTCCATCACTGCATGGGTTATTTTTCCCTGCTTAAAAAAAATTGACAGGTTTTTTTTTTTTCCTCCTTAAAATGTTTCTATTTGTTTTTCACTTGAATTGTATTGGTTGCTACATCGCATTAATAGTGGAAAAAGATTTGACATGATCTATCTTGGATTAATTTTTTACATCATGAAAACCTGAAATTTTGACAGCGGTGTGTATTTATAATCTCTCTCTCTCTCTCTCTCTCTCTCTATCTATCTATCTATCTATCTATCTATCTATCTATCTATCTATATATATATATATATATATATATATATATATATATATAACACACACACACACATAGTGGCAAGAAAAAGTATGTGAACCCTTTGGAATTTCATGGTTTTCTGAATAAATTTGCCATAAAATGTGATCTGATCTTCATCTAAGTCAGGGGTATTGACAAATATAATGTGCCTAAAAGAATAACACAAAATAATTCTGATCTTTCTTGTCTTTATTGAGAACAACCAAAAAAAAAAACTCGTAGTGCTTGTGGAAAAAGTATGTGAACCCTTGAGTTAATTTTAACCTCAAAAAAACTGCTTCTTTTTTTTTGCACCCCTGGAGTCTGGTTAAGAAAATGAGTTTGGAGGTGTCGACTACAGCTACTTTGACTGATAAAAACCCCTTAAACTTTTGGAGTTTGGTCTGCACAAGGAGCACACGCTTATATGAGCCATGCCTCGCCAAAAAGAGCTTTCAGAGGATCTACGATCAAGAATTGTTGATTTACATAAAGCTGGCAAGGGTCACAAAGTGATTTCAAAGACTAAATATATATTAAGCGTTTGGGTGCTGAGTGAAGACACCAGTTGATTAAGTTTAGTGTAAGTGGAATTTTCCCCCATTTCCCCCATGCCTTATTTTGCGCTTCATAATGCGCCACACGTTCTCAATCAGAGACAGAGTCAGTACTGCAGGCAGGACATGCTAGCACCCGCACTCTTTGCTTAAGTAACCATGCGTTTGTAATCCGGGCAGAATGTGGTTCGGTGTTGTTCTGCTCTGGATGGAAGCATATGTTGCTCCAAAATGTGTACATATATTTGTGCATTAATGGTGTGCAAGTTACCCATGCCATGGGCAGTGACACACCCCCCATACCATGATAGTTGCTGGCTTTTGGACTTGATGCTTGGATGATCCTTTTCCTCTTTCGCCCGGAGAACACGTCGGCTGTTTTGTCCAAAAACTATTTGAAATGTCGACTCGTCAGACCACAAAACATGATTCCTCTGTGCTACTGTCCATCTCTGATGAGACCGAGCCCAGAGAAGTGGGCGGTGCTTCTGGACAGTATTGCTTCTTCTTTGAATTGTAAAGCCTTAACTTGCATCTGTGGATGCAGCGGCGAATGGTGTTAACTTACAGAGGTTTAGCGAAGTATTCCCGAGCCCATGTCAGAATCTCCATTACAGACTCATGACGGTTTTTAAGACAGTGACGTCAGAGATCACGCGCATTCAGAAGTGGTTTTCGGTCTCGCCCTTTACGCATCGAGTTTCGACCCGATTCCTTGAATCTTTTAAGTATATTGTGCAGTGTAGAAGGTGAAATTCCCAAAATCCTACCTTTTTGTTTTTGGGGAATGTTGTTCTCAGTGTGTTGGATTATTCGCTGATGCATCTGTTTCCAGATTTTCGAGCCTCGACTCATCCTTGCTCTTGAAGGACTAGAACTTTTTTGGAGTCTCCTTATATACTATGATTAGACGATTGCCTCACCTGTTTCACATCGCCGTCTTATTTCAACTCATCACGTCGCTATTAGTCCTAAATTGCCCCTGTCCCAAATTTTTTGGAACATGCTGCATGCATCAATTTCAAAATAAACGCTTATCTTCAAAAAATCGATGCAGTTGATTAGGTGAAAAAATCAAATACCTCATCTTTATACGTTTTTTGTTTAAATACAAGTCAAAGTACACTTACACATTTGTATTTATTAACGTTTTCCATTCTGTCCCAACTTTTTCGGAATTGTAGTAGTTAAATGAACTTTAGTGGAGCAGAATGTTACTGTGCAGTACCTGTACTGAACTTTATTCAGTGTTACTAATATTAGATAGCTAGGCCTTTCACTGATTTTTTTTTTTCTGCCTCTATCGTTCTCTACTCTATATTCTCTTTCCTCTGTAGGTCAGTTATCAGCTGGGCACCGTGATGGATCTCTTCACTACCAGCCTCGCTCTAGCCGGCCTTAATGCTCCTGAAGACCGGGACATCGATGGCCTGGATTTGAGTTCCACCCTCTTTAACAAATCATTAACAGAAAGGTGCGAACGAACACACGCACGTACACATGCACACACACAAAGTGGTGATCAGAATGCACTGATACACCACAGATTTTTAACAACTGTAGCCCCTGGAAAGAAGATCGGCAGACAGACAGACAGACAGAGGGAGTGACGGAGGCAGAAAGAGAGGGGGAGAGACCACCACAGTGGATAAGGTGTTCTGCTGAGCGCGTAATGGGATAAGGCTGAGGGGCAGCGTTAGTTGGCAGTGCCCAAGCATGAGGCGACTTATCACCACTGTCCAGCATTCACCAATCCTATTTCACACTCAACAGGCCCGTTTTCTATTACCGTGGCAATGAGATGATGGCAGTGCGGGTCGGGCTGTACAAGGCACATTATTGGACGTGGACCAACTCGTGGGAGGAGTTTAAACAGGTCAGGACTAATGCACAACACTTTTTTTCCAACACTATTCTTCTGTCTCATAACCTAAACCTGAAATCTTCGATCGATCGATCTATCTATCCTCAGCTATAACATTAAAAACCACTAACCTAATATTGTGCTACTAAAACAGCTCTGATCCATGGAAACATAGACTCCACAAGACCTCTGAAGGTGTGCTGTGGTATCTGGCACTAAGACGTTAGCAGCAGATCCTTATAAGTCCTGGAAGTAAACGTGGTGGGACCTCCCATGGATCGGCTTGTTTGTCCAGAACATCCCACAGATGCTCGGTCAGATTGAGATCTGGGGAATTTTGCGGCCGAGTCTACACCTGGTATTCTTTGTCATGGTCCTCAAACTATTCCTGAACAATTTTTGCAGTGTGGCAGGGCGCATTATCCTGCTGAAAGAGGCCACTGACATTAGGGAATACCGTTGGCATGAAGGGGTTTACTTGGTCTACAACGATGTTTAAGTAGGTGGTACGTGTCAATGTAACATCCACATGAATGCCAGGACCCAAAGTTTCCCAGCTTGCCTTCTTCCCATAGTATATCCTGGTGCCATGTCCCAGGTAAACGGCAAACAGACACCCAACCATCCACATGATGTAAAATAAAATGTGATCCATCAGACCAAGATTACCTTCTTCTATTCATCCATGGTCCAGTTCTGATGCACTTCTGTGCATTCGAACAAGAAGGGCCAGCCATCGCTCCCCACATGCATCAATGAGCCTTGGATGCCCATGACCCTGTTGACGGTTCACCGATTATCCTTCCTTGGACCACTTTTGGTAGGAACTAACCCCTGCATACCAAGAACCACTTTACAAGACCTGCATTGATAGAGATGCACTGACCCAGTCGTCTGGCCGTCACAATTTGACCCATGTCAAAGTCACTCAGATCTTTACACTTGCCCATTTTTCCTGTTTCCAACACCTCAGCGTTGAGAACTGACTGTTCACTTGCTGCCTAATATATCCCACCTCTTGACAGGTGCCATTATAACGAGATAATCATGTCAAAAGAATCCTGAGTCTACGAAGCAAACAGGCAAGATCCTATGCAATTTTACGTTCATGGCAGAATTGTAAATGCATCTTTGAAATAATATCACTATTATAGGTTTAGAAACTATTTGTGGTGATCACTCTTCAGTGAGCAGGAATCATTTGTTGCCCCAGTACCGTCCTTCGTACAACAAGCTTGATGTGGTGATAAGAAAGTAGAGATGGAGAGATAAAAGCACATGCTCTTTCTCTTATTCCTTGAATGACACTCAACATGTAGACCCCCAGAACCAGCTCTGGCCCAGGGCTTTTCTTCCCCGAGTTTGTTTTATGCCCCATCGGCTGCTTAAATTGCCCTCTCCTGGAGGGCCACTGAATCAATAGGCACCTCCTTTATCAGCTCATGTGAACTGGAGTGGAACTTCACAAATAATGGTGGCTGATTGCCTGTGAGCTGTCTTATCGATTGTTCGAGCGGCCGAGGGACACTCGGAGAGGAGTCCTTGTGGTTAATGTGGGGGGGGTTTGCGGAGTGGGTTGTGTGGGCTTAAAAAAGGGCTTTCAAAATGGCCTTGCCCTCTGACCCCTGCGTGGGGCCCCCCCCCCTTAAAAAAAAAAACGCCGCCCCTGATAATTTTTTTTTGTTTTTTTTGGGAGATTAGTATAAGGACTCTTTAAAACAACCAGGTTTTCCCTGCTGGTTTCTTTGCACTTAAATGTGGTTGAAAATGATGGCTTAATAGTATCGTTCATGCGGGTGCATTCCTCTCGAAGGCCCATGAGGGTCAGTGAAGTGCGAAATGAGAAATTTCACAGAGTAAGTGCTCTGCATCCGATGCTCCTTCCTGTCAGAAATCATAGGGCTGAAAAATGAAATATGAAAATGGTTTATTGTGGTTCCACTGGCGCGAGGCCAGAGGCCGGCTTGAAAGATTGTTGGGTCATGTGTATGGTATAAGGACTTTAAGATGCATATTTTGCTCTCTAGCCAGTGGCATTTCCTTACTTGTGTTGGCTCTAAGCAAAAATAACTCGATTCTTTTTATTTTGTATACAAGTTATACAAAATAGCTCATCTCCATCGCCACCATATAGCTGCCCTATTGCTACCCGTACAGCATTTTATTCATAATTTCAATATGGGATATGAAATTTGCTTCCTTGTTTGTTTGTTCATTGATGTATTCGTTTGAAAACCCTTTTCAACTGTGACTTAATTTACGGTAGGGTCATCTGCTCCATGCGTGCTACCGTCTTTTATACACTTTCTGGTCAAAAGTATGTGGACACCTGTCCATCACACCCATGCGTAGACCTTGCTTAAACTGTTGCAACAAAGTTTGAAGCACGGAATTGCCTAGGACGTCATTGTATGATTTCTCTTCACGGGAACTAAGAGGCCCAAACCTGTTCCAGCATGGAAATGCACCTGTGCACAAAGCGACCTCCATGAAGACATGGTTTACCAAGTTTTGAAGTGGAAGAAATCGTGGCCTGCACAGAACCCTGCCCTCAACCCCACTGAGCACCTTTGGGATGAATTGCAACACTTACTGTGTGCCAAGCCTTCTTGCCCAACATCAGTGTCTGACCTCAGTAATACTCTTGTGAATGAAGGAGCACAAATCCCTACAGCCACACTCCAAAATCTAATGAAAAGCCTTGAAAGAAGAGTGGAGGTTAATACAAAAGAGAAGAGCGACTAAATCTGCAACGGGATGTTTCAAAAGCACGTATGGATGCGATCATTCCGGCTTCCACAAACCTTCGGCAATATAGTGTGTTTTTCAGTTTCACCAACTCCCCCGATTCAGCTTGTAAGCTTATAAATGTTATGAACTGGGATTTCAGTGAGTGATCACAGCAGTCTTTTAAGATTATTACTCGTCACGATGTACAAGCTGATCCTAATCAAACTCTTTCATTCTGTAACTCTATGGTAACATGTTCTCCACGTCAGGTTTTACGCTGAAGATCCTCTAATGAGATTTTCCAAGCCTGCGATTAAAAATTCCCGTGCTCCGCTTATGTCATCAATATGTGCGATCTGGTTTTTGTGCAGACAATGGGCTCGCGTAAACAAACCTCCTCGAACGTGAGCTTTAGATTCTGTCCATTGGCATGTTTACGATCCACTGCCCTGTATTTGCTGCCCTGCGAGTTGCACGTCATCCTATGCTGTCCTTCTATTGGTGGCATTTAGATAACTATCGTAAACGCAGTCACGGTCTGAGGTTTAAATAATACAAAAAAATGATCAATTATGACAATGGCAGAACGTTGTCAGAGGTCTTTGGTTGCAGTAGTATTCAATTGGCTGCCGCATTTTACCTTCAAACTGTAAGGGCAGTGGTACGTCAGGGCTAGGATTGAGAAACAATGCCGCAGTAGTATTTTATAGTATAGCTCTATGTTTGCTGTATTATGAATAGATGGGAGCTGCAGCTTCTTTTCTGGTAAATGCTGAGGGTTTTTTTTTTTTTCTTTCCCCGAGTCTGCTGAGATTTCATTTGTCGGATCCCCTTAGATCATGGTGTGGGTAAAGAAGATTACAGGGACTGAAGTGGTGACCTGTGAAGTTTGTGTGCGTGTATGTCAAAGGCCCAGTTCCATGCATAGACTTTGTCCACAGTATCCTCTCTTCTTACCTCCTGCTGCCACACACACACACAGATACAGATGCCCTGCAGTGTGGTCGAGGAGGTACCACAATAGCTTCAGGCAACAGGGAATACAAACACACACAAATTTCCATAGTGCAGGTCTGTTCGTTGATTATGATGAATCCTCCTTGTCGCCAGAGAGTTATTGATGTTTCCACTGCATCTCTCCATCCATCACGTCTCTTAATTGAATTTCTGCCGAAGAGTGTGTCATAAGGGTCATCCTCGCTCCGTCGATATACCTCATGCTTTCAGTATGTTGTTACGATCTTCTACCATAAATATCAATCTGAATATCTTAAATAGGTATTCTGATAGTAAAAATACATATTCATAATCACAAATGTGCATGTGGGGACCTTGCACTTCGGTTTAACTACTGGGGTTTAGTGTCCACGTGTAGTTTGGGAATGTGAATCGGAGACTCATTAGTTCTTGAGAAATGGGAGCTATAAGAGTCTTGGGCAGGAAGGCTGCTTGAAGATCCTCGGACATTTTTCTGTTGAGACTGTGTTAACATTTGATTCGATTATTAATGTTGACATTTTGTGTACCTTTTTATATAAAGAATATCCTTATTTTATATTTATAACATTTCTCAGACACCACTCTACAGAGTGACTTGCAAAAGGGCTTTGCAGTCTCCGTCTGAAACGCATCCTCATGCTAGTTCACTAGGTCAGGGACTCCTCAAACTTACCTTGATGTACCTTGAGGATAGTGGGGTCTTTTGATGAGCAAAGACTAATTTGTTTTCCTCTCGTCTACAAGCTATGGGTGCCACAGAGCCCAGTTGTTTGTTTTTTTTTTTTCTTTCTCTGAGTGGATATTTTAACGAAGCTCCCAAAATGTCATCGCCAAATACCAACGTTATTACTTAAAAATCACTGACTCCACCTTAAAGACAAAAAAAAAAAAAGTGTTGCAAATAAATACATGGTAATGAATGGCCACAAATCAGTCCTAGAGTAGTTACAGATGGGTCCATAAGTATTTGGACAGTGACACAGTTTTCATACTTATGCCTTTGGGTACCATCACAATGGATTTTTAAAAGAGATCCAATCAAGATTAAAGTGTAGACTTTCAGCTTTAATTCAAGCAGTTTAACAAAAATATACCATTAACCGTTTAGGAATTACAGCCATTTTGACAGTCCCGTCATTTTCACAGGCTGCAAGGTAATCGCACAAACTAACATAATTATAAATAATCTGATTATTTTTAATACTTGGACGCAAATGCTTTGCAGTTAGTGGCTGCTTGAACCCATGGACATCATCAAATGCTGAGTTTCCTCCCTTGAGATGCATTGCCAGGTCTTTACTGCAGCCGCCTTCAGTTGCTGTTTGTTTGTGGGTCTTTCTGCCGTCAGTTTTGTCTTCAGTAAGTGAAAAGCATGCTCAGTTGGGTTGAGGTCATCGGCCATTTAAGAACATTTAATTTCTTTGCCTTAAGAAGTCCTTGGGTTGCTTTTGCGGTACATTTTGTGTCATTATACATCTGTACTGTGAAGAGCTGTCCTATTAATTTTGCTGCATTGACTGACTCTGAGCAGAAAGTATAGCTCTATACACTTCAGAATTCATCCTGCTGCTTCTATCAGCAGTCTCATCATCAATAAACACCAGTGACCCAGTTCCATTAGCAGCCATACATGCCCGTGCCATAACACTTCCTCCACCATGTTTGACAGATGATGTGGTATGCTTTGGGTTATGAGCCCTTCCTTTCTTTCTTCATACTCTTCTGGTACAAGTCAATCATTCTGGTACAAGTCAATCGTGGTTTCATGTGTCCAAAGAATCTTTTTCCAAAGCTGGGCAGACGTTTTTTATTTATTTATTTATTTATTTATTTATTTATTTTTAGATGTTGTTTTCTTTGGCTTTTCAGTTCTTGAGTGGAACCGGTGGTTTGCATCTTGAGGTAAACCCTCTGTATTTACTTTCATGAAGGTGTCTCTTGATTGTAGACTTTAATCAATGATACACCTACCTCATTGGGAGTCTTCTAGACTTGCCTAGTCAATGCATTCCTTCATTTTAAGAATGTACCATATTGTTGATTTGGCCACTACTAAAGTTTCTGCTATCTCTCTGATAGGTCTGTTTTTGTTTTTTTAGCCTAAGGATGGCCTCCTTCACTTGCATCAACACCTCATATTGACCACATATTGAGAGTTCCCAAGAACAGCTAGCAAATGTCAATTCAATGCTTGGAACCAACTCCAAACGTTTTATCTCCTTAATTTGTCCTGAAATAACGAGGAAACAGGCCATACCTGTCCATGAAACTGCTTATCAGTCAATTGGCAAATTACTTTTCAGACTGTGAAAATGGACGGACTATGAAAAAAAAAATGGCGGTTAGTGCAATATTCTTGTTATACCCCTTGAATTAAAGCTTCATTTCAAATCCATTGTGGTGGTGTACAGAGGCAAAATTACAGAAATTTTGTCACTGTCCAAATACTTATGGGCCCGACTGTATATTCTGGAATTTCGAGTGTTTTCCCCTCCTCTGACCGACCCACGAGCAACTGATTTTAATTCGGCTATTACTTAGAACAGACGAAATCTTGATGGAACTATATTTGTGTTAGTTTATACTAATGCGTCCTTTTTCCACAGGGTATAAACTTTTGCCCTGGTCAGGAGGTCCTTGGAGTCACCAATCACACCCAGCAGGAGCATACCATGCAGCCACTCATCTTCCATCTGGGACGGGACCCGGGCGAGAAACAACCAATCAAGTAAGGCTGCCTGTCCGCGTCAGTAAGGCCTGGTTCATACATCTGCGTATCTGTGAACACGTGACGGTGTTGTTCGCGCATGGCCACATGAGTGTCTGCCTTCCTACTTTCACTTTTGAACATGTCCACCAAAGGGCAGAAAATGGAAAACTAAATGAAAGTCTCACTGGAAGTGTGTCACTGAAAGACTTGATAGTGGATGCGTTAACACTAACGAGGACATTTGTGTGGCTGTTCTTGCACAGTGTTTAACTTAAACCATACACAGTGCTGTTATACCTGTCACACTGACAACTGTGCAGAGCAATAGATAGAGTACAAGCAGTGATTGTACACCTGTATGGTAAGCAGATGACATAACATGACCTACACTCGTGAACATACCACCACTCGTAATGTTTACCATGTTTACAAACCCTTCCTTGCTTTGGGCAGTTCAGAGACTCTAGAGAACAGAACATGAACTGAATACTATCAGTTTATTCATACTCTTCAAATTCAGTACTCTCATCATAGTCATCCAACACCCAGATGGAATTTCTTGTCAGTACGCATGAAGCCCTTTTCAGTATAGTAATGGATGTGTTTCAGGTTCTATGGTACATTGGTGATGTAGAACAACTGGCATTGGACTTAATAGGGCATTAACGATTGGAGGCTAAGTAGGTTTCTAAAGATTTTAGCTCATGATGACCAGCTTACGAACCCCTTATTTTTATTTTTTTATTCTGGAGGGATGTTCAATTCAATTCAATTTTATTTGTATAGCGCTTTTTAGAATAGTCATTGTCTCAAAGCAGCTTTACAGAAATAAAAATACAGGTATAAACAGTCAGAAACAGATAAACAGAAACAAACAGCTATAAAACAAATGGAATTTATCCCAACTGAGCAAGCCACTGAGTGGCGACGGTGGCAAGGAAAAACTCCCTAAGATGTTTTTTGAGGAAGAAACCTTGAGAGGAACCCGACTCAGAAGGGAAACCCATCCTCATCTGGGTAACACAGAATGTGAAGGTAACACAGATAATGCGAAAATGAGAAGTATGTATGGCCTTAGGAGCAGCCGTAGTCCCAGCAGAACATTTGGGCTCATCCAGAGGCAGAAGGGATCTGGATCTCCAATATCTCCATAAATTCGTGTGGGGCTCGGCAAAAAGAGAGAGAGAGGGAGAAAAACGATTATTAGGACTGTGAAGTAGTGAGATATAATCTAGTCAGGGTAAGCTTGAGTAAACAAATATGTTTTAAGCCTAGACTTAAACACTGAGACTGTGTCTGATGTCACCTTGGAGTTGTGTTCTTAATTGGAGCCGGCAGTGGTATTGTCCCACAGATTGCATCCTGCCTCAATTGTAAGTCACAAAGCGTTTGTGAAGATATACAATATACGAATGTAAAACCGTGGGGTATTTGCCAACTGGCTAACTAGTCTTCCATGTAGCCTGTCCTACCAACTCGCAGTAAACCAGCAAACGTCAGAAGGTTTCACTGATCGCTTTCCCCCAAACTGCATACAACTGAAAATGGTGTAATCGATTGAACAAAGTTCCTTCTGTTTGAGAAGGAACTTTTTATTCAGTTAGAACGTAACAGAAATGATCGCTCCATCAACGCGTAAATGCTCTGTGATGCACCGCACGCATACTTTTAATCTTATAGCAGTGTATTGGAATATTTACGTCCTGCGACGTTCCTCTTATCACTTTACGCATGGGTTCCATTGCGATTTCTATAATGAATGTAATGAGAATCGGTGCTCTGTTTTCTAAGCATATTAGATCAATGAATAAAGACAATATGTTTTAATTATAGTTTATGGTATTGAGGCAAGGCGGCTGGATGGAATATAAAAGTCATACAGTTGTATGCAAAGTTTAGGCACCCCTGGCCATTTTATTGAATCGTATTTATTTATTTATTTATTTACTTACATGTGAAAAGAAGGAAATACAACCTCTGCAGCAAATTATATAAAATAAAAAAAAAATAATAATAATAACAACGACCTTCTGCAAATGTTGACGCACTGTTTTTGGTTTTTTTGATGAATTAAAAAAAATTGTGGTGAGTCTTCTATGGTTCTAGATATAGCTTTATTAATTTCGATGAGGATAACCAGTACTGTAGTGTAATTTTTGAACGTACTATAGAGTAGACACTGGCCTTCAGCTCTCTGAGCATCTTTCAGCAGCTTATCTGAGATGTGCTGACAGTAACGACGATGGAGGTCTTTGGTATCATCCCAGCACTCTCTGACTTGTTTGTCTGCCTCGGCTCCGTGCCGGATGCTGAAACGGAGAGGAGGAGGAGTGCGAGTCTGAATCTGTCCGATCGATACTGATCCAGATTGATCTGCACGCTCCGAGGGAGGCTGATTAAACGGCTCTTTTTGTGATTGCAAACAGCACCTTAAAAGATCATTATCTGCATGTGCATGAGCTGCTGGATACAATTCTAAGACGAATTGTCGTGGTGGCACCGGAAGCCGGAAGGAGGCACTGATTAATGGCCACTCCTGTGGTAATGGCTGCAGAACCATGAGTGTTGAATGCTAAATGGTTTTCAAATAATATGAGGGGTCATAACAATGTTATGTTATTTCAGCTTAAAAAAAAAAAGAAAGAAATTTTTGGCTGTGATGTGGAGAAGAGAGCAGAAGGGTTTGCGCTCGATCTTCCACCCCAGCTCTGTGTGTTTATTGACAGCACCGGCTCGATCTACCTTTATTTGCCTTTATTTGCTTGTTGTCAGTTGGATTAGCCTTTTGGCCCTCAGGCTATTGAAATCCCCATGGCCTGCCTCTCTTTATCTGTCTCACTCACTTCATCACACACACACTCTCATCTTTTTTTTTTTTAAAGTCTGTCCTCTGTGCTGCTCTCTCTCTCTCTCTCTCTCTCTCTCTTTCTCATTCTCCTACATACAACTCTCCTTTTATCTTGTAAAGGAATCTCATACCGACAACACACTCTCCCCCTTTCTCTCTCTCTCTCTCTCTCTCTGTATCGTCTCTTCTCTCTGCTGTTTCTCCTTCTCCTCCCCCCCTCCTTTTTTTTCTTTTCCACCCCCACCCCCCACCCCAGCCCTGATTTCTGCCCTCTCTCAAAGCGAGATGGAATAATTAAACATTAATGTTGTTTTTGATCTCTCCATCCTTTTTTTGCTCCACTGGACTCGAGTAAGGGGGAAGAAAAGAGATTCTACAAAGAAATCAATAGCTGTGTGGAACGCTGTAGAATTTATTTGGCTTTCAGAAGGTGTTCGTCTAGTGTCACGGTTTAACCCTTGACTTGCTGTGTGTGTGTGTGTGTGTGTGGGTGGGTGGTTTTTGTTTGTGTGTGTTGGAAGTGCCTGTGTGCTGCTTTTGACTCTCTCTCCCCCACCTTCTCGCCACCCTCTCAGTGTTCATTAATCTCAGTCTTTACCTAAAGAGCCACTTAAGATGATGTAGAGCCTGACTGAACACACACACCTCCAATCCTTCCCAACACAGCACAGCACAACCCAACACAACACAGACCAACACAATGTAACACGGCTCAGATAAGCATAATTTAATGCAAGACATTCAAACACAGCTCAGACTGAACTGACCAGTTCAATTCAAAACACCATTGCTTCAACACAACTGAACACAACATGGATCAACACAGTTTGGGACACCCCAATATCAGACCCTATCTCAGCGAACAGGCTACACAGATACTAGTCCAGGCTCTTGTTGTGTCAAAACCGGACTACTGCAATGCACTACTCTCAGGTCTTCCAGCCAGCTCCATCAAACCCATTCAGACGATTCAGAATGCAGCAGCACGCCTCGTCTTCAACCAGCTCAAGAGAACCCCATGTCACACCCATCTTCATCTCCCTCCACTGGGTTCCTGTAGCCACCCGCATCAAATTCAAGGCCTTGAGGCTCGCGTACAAGACCTTGTCTGGAACCGCACCCACCCCCTACCTCAACACTCTCCTTGAGGCTTACGTTCCCTCACGTAATACGCGATCAATTAATGACCGACGCCTGGTAGTCCCTACTCAGCGAGACACGAGGTCCCTTTTCCAGAACCTTCACACTAAGTGTCCCTCAGTGGTGGAATGAACTTCCAAAATCAATCCGGATCACAGATCTTCAAAAAACAGCTAAAAACCCACCTCTTCCGTGAGCGCCTAACTAACCACTAAAAAAAACCACACATTATCTTTAAAATAAAATTCAAAATAATAATTAAAAAACACTTATTCTGCCGCTTACACATCTACTCTGCACACTTTGCTTCTCTAGAACTTAATTATAAAGCTTGTATGGTAGCACTACTTGTATTGTTCTCCAGTTGATCTATCGCTTTGTTAGTATTTCCTCAATTGAAAGTCGCTTTGGATAAAAGCGTCATTTAGATTTATTCATTTAACAATCACATCCTAACACAGCCCTGACCAACACAATTTACTACAGCACGTCCCAACAGCGTATAGCACACCTCAACATGTAGCAGACTAAATCTTAGGACATCGTAACGTGGTGCTGTCCAGTGTGGCACTGGACAACACACAACATTCTAACACAACACAACACCGTGAGCACAGTCCAACACAGCATTTTCTAAAGAAGTACAAATCATCTCGATATAGCACGTCTCAATACATCATAACCCAACACAGTCACAGCTAAGCTCATGTGAGAAACATTTCAGAACAACCCAACACAGTTCAACACTGCACAACATCCCGAACACAGATCAACACTGCACAACATCCCGAACACAGATCAACACTGCACAACATCCCGAACACAGATCAACACTGCACAACATCCCGACACAGTCCGACACTGCACAACATCCCGACACCGTCCGACACTGCACAACATCCCGACACCGTTCGACACTGCACAACATCCCGACACAGTTCGACACTGCACAACATCCCGAACACAGTTCGACACTGCACAACATCCCGAACACAGTTCAACACTGCACAACATCCCGAACACAGTTCAACACTGCACAACATCCCGAACACAGTTCAACACTGCACAACATCCCGAACACAGTCCAACACTGCACAACATCCCGACACAGTCCAACACTGCACAACATCCCGACACAGTCCAACACTGCACAACATCCCGACACAGTCCAACACTGCACAACATCCCGACACAGTCCGACACTGCACAACATCCCGACACAGTCCGACACTGCACAACATCCCGACACAGTCCGACACTGCACAACATCCCGACACAGTCCGACACTGCACAACATCCCGACACAGTCCGACACTGCACAACATCCCGACACAGTCCGACACTGCACAACATCCCGACACAGTCCGACACTGCACAACATCCCGACACAGTCCGACACTGCACAACATCCCGACACCGTTCGACACTGCACAACATCCCGACACCGTTCGACACTGCACAACATCCCGACACCGTTCGACACTGCACAACATTCCGACACAGATCGACACTGCACAACATCCCGACACCGTTCGACACTGCACAACATCCCGAACACAGATCAACACTGCACAACATCCCGAACACAGTCCAACACTGCACAACATCCGAACACAGTTCGACACTGCACAACATCCCGAACACAGTTCGACACTGCACAACATCCCGACACAGATCGACACTGCACAACATCCCGAACACAGTTCGACACTGCACAACATCCCGAACACAGATCAACACTGCACAACATCCCGACACAAAACATTTTAGTACATCATATCCCAATACAGTCTGCCTCAACACAGGCACTGATACAATCATTATGGACACCAGCTTCATCCGGCGCAGGCCATTACTGCTGAGTTACTTCAGCGGACACTGAATTGGTTTTTGTTAACGCTTTATCTCTGTTTTCTGCTTGAACTGTTTTTCTTGAGAAGTTTTATTGTAAACAAACTCTAATATGATCAAACATTCGGTCATCTTAAACTATCTTTAAGACCCTGTCATGTCTGGATTGTTGTTATTATGAGTATCATATGGCCTTTTGTGGAAGTGAATGATGATTGAGAGTGTTAACACTGCACTGGCAGCGAAAACACACACTAACTAGGACAATTGACTGGTGAAATCTGTCCCTGGACGCAGTTCCTGTCAACCCCACCCACTCCTGCACACACTCAGTGGCCCTGTCGTCCTGCATTGAGAAGGTAAACCCTGAGGCTAATGTTGCCAGCAGCACAGGCCTCATCTGCTTCCCACGAGCGTTTCGGTCTCCAATCAATAGTCTCGACTGAATTGCTCAATTTCCACACAGAGAGAAAGGGCAGAGGTATTTGATTGTCTCTTGAGCTCAATTCCCTTTTCTTCGGTGTGTGTGTGTGTGTGTGTGTGTACGCATGAGAGAGAGGCAGGTTTCCTTTATTTGTCCATTCTGTTGTGTAAGTTTACATTTTGTTCATGTGAGGACTTCTTTTTAATGGTCCCCTTTTACAATAGTGTATTTGGAAGGTGTGTGTGTGTGTGTGTGTGTGTGTGTGTTGGAAGCAGAGGGGTTGTGAATCACTAATCAGTGTGGTGACACCTGAGCAATACCCCTGCCCCTTGGGTGTCATGCATTATAAATCAAAGGCCTGCATTTGCATGCAGTGTTATTATAATTTATGCCACTGCGGTAGCGGAGGGGAAACTGTTGGCTTGAACGATGCTAACGAACTGTGCTGACGGAGCACTTTTTTTTATTTTTTTATTTTTTCTCATCTGGACGCTTGGCGTAAATAAATATACCGGTGTTAATTATTGATTCAGTGCTTACGGGTTCTGAGTTTAAGGTATAAGACATACTGCACCAAAACAGACGCGTTGTTCGCAAACCGTCTGACATCGAGTGTACCGTCAACCGAATGCTTCATTGAGCCCGATTCCACTTTTCCATCTTTCTAATTGATGAGCCGACCAGATGATTAAACCGTCCTTGAGGGAGCAACGGGATAAAACCAAGGACGCGGACTCCACTGCAAGTTCAAGCCAAACTGAATCAAAAAATCGCCTGGTCAAAATAAAGAAGAGAGAGTATTGTGAAAGTGTGTTGAATGTATCCAGTGTGGACAGGTGTGTTGAGGTATTACAGTAAGGTGTGTGTGTGTGTGTGTGTGTTACAATTTTGTCACTACCACTGTATAGTAACAGTAATCTTTTTTTTGGGAAGGGGGTTGGGAAAATTTTAATGGTGCTTTTATATGTCCTTTTCAGAGACGGCTTTCCCATCACTCTGATCAGAAGACGAGAGTTCTGTGAGAAATGAAAGACTGTCAGATTAGGACTGTCACTCCGACTCAGGAATAATACTTTAGCAATGTAGTTATTAGAAGGCCGAGCACAAAGCGCTTGAATCTGTATTGTCCTTGCTAGGATTCTTCTTCTTCTCCTTCTCTTCTCCCACCTCCGTCTTCTTCTTGTCCTCATCCTCCTTCTTCTCTTCTTCAACTGCTGTCTTCTTCTTCTTTTTTTCCTTCTTCTTTTTGTCCTCTTCTTCTTCTTCTTCGTCCCCTTCTTCTTCTTCTTTTTGTCCCCTTCTTCTTCTTCTTCTTCTTCTTCTTTTTGTCCTTCTTCTCCTTCTTCTTCTTCTTCTTTTTGTCCTTCTTCTTCTTCTTCTTCTTCTTTTTGTCCTTCTTCTCCTTCTTATTATTATTATTTTTGTCCTCCTCCTCCTTCTTCTTTTTGTCCTTCTTCTTCTTCTCCTTCTTCTTCTTCTTTTTGTCCTTCTTCTTCTTCTTCTTCTTTTTGTCCTTCTTCTTCTTCTTATTATTATTATTTTTGTCCTCCTCCTCCTTCTTCTTTTTGTCCTTCTTCTTCTTCTTCTTTTTGTCCTCTACTACTTCTTCTTTTTGTCCTTCTTATTCTTTTTGTCCTTCTTCTTCTTATTATTATTATTTTTGTCCTCCTCCTCCTTCTTCTTTTTGTCCTCTTCTTCTTCTTTTTGTCCTTCTTCTTCTTCTTCTTCTTCTTCTTCTTCTTTTTGTCCTTCTTCTTCTTATTATTATTATTTTTGTCCTCCTCCTCCTTCTTCTTTTTGTCCTTCTACTTCTTCTTCTTCTTCTTCTTCTTCTTCTTCTTCTTTTTGTCCTCTACTACTTCTTCTTTTTGTCCTTCTTATTCTTTGTCCTCTTATTATTATTATTATTATTGTTTTTGTCCTCCTCCTCCTTCTTCTTTTTGTCCTCTTCTTCTTCTTTTTGTCCTTCTTATTCTTTTTGTCCTTCTTCCTCTTATTATTATTATTATTATTATTATTGTTTTTGTCCTCCTCCTTCTTCTTTTTGTCCTTCTTCTTCTTCTTCTTCTTCTTCTTCTTGTCTTCCTCCTTCTTTTGTCCTTCTTCTTCAGTTTTGATAATGGTGTCTTTATAACTGAATTGATGAATTTATCCATTTCCTAGAGTACCAAGGTAGAAATTACCTTTAGTTCACTCAAATGTGTCCTCTAATAACATACTAGAATATGTCCATTTTGTACAGAATGTAGGAGGTAAACATTTGCCTTGAGCAAATGATTTAACATTCATATAAGAATATTAGCTTTTTGCTTCGTATAAGCTATTGTTAGCTACATGTTTTATCGTTGATTTCTGTAATATACCGTCAGTCTTTTGTCCGCTAAAGTCAAAGCCAATCATGTATGTTTGTGTGACATCAAAAATCCTGCTAGTGCTACATGTCTTGATGTCCCACCGAATCTAGTCCCCATTAATACCCAAGCTATGGTCTAGTCTCAGCACCTCTATCGTTTGTGTAATAAGCCGACTCATCATTATCAGTTAGGGCTAGAATGGGGCATCTCTCGAGGAGGCCATAGAGGAGCAGGTGTTAGTGTGTGGTGGAAGGCTGTGCTCCCTTGGGGAGAGCTGGAGTACTGCGAGTGAAGGTGTGATTCGGACCGAGCCTGGGGTTATTACGCTAATTGACCCTTCACCCCGCGCACACGCACACAAACTCCCTGGGGGCCAATCAGAAACTGGCGCTGACACAGGTGCGGCCTGCCAGTGTATTAAGGGCATTATTGCTGTGGTGTGTGTGTGTTTTTGGTTCTCTCTCACATACACACATGGTCTGAAGAGGCCTACATGAACTCTACAGGTCTTATTGAGGACAGCAATTCTCAGTGTGCAAAGGGGGTCCCATTGTAGTGTGTGTGTGTGTGTGTGTGTGTGTGTGTGTCCCACATTAAGGAGCCCACCTCACATTTATTGAGTATAAAATGAAAATCAGTGTAGTTTTGAGATGAGGACAGGAGTTTAACTAAAATATTGCATGAAACATTTTTTACACAGTCCCTTCAAGTTCACAGGCTCACGGTCAACTGAATAAACTATCAATCAAAAAAGATTAGGATTATTTTACTTAAACATCATTCGGCAACGACCCTAAGTACACGAGTCGTTCTACCAAAGAACGGTTAAAGAAGAATAAAGGCGATGTTTTGGAACGGCCGAGTCATAGTCCTGACCTCAATCCAATAGAAATGTTGTGGAAGGACCTGAAGAACAAGAAGAGAAAAAAAAAAAAAAAAAACAAAAAAGAGGTTGGTTTTTTTTTGAATAATAAGGGGTTAAATAATCCACAAAAAAAAAAACAAAACCGAAAAAAAGGGGGGGCGAGTTACCGCTGCACAAACGGGGGCACACCAGGTTCACATACTTTTACCACTCACAGATCTGTAATATTGGATCATTTTCCTCGAGAAATAAACGACCGAGTGAAATATTTTTGTCTCATTTTGTTTAATTGGTCTTCTCTTTATTTACTCTCAGGACGTTGTGTGAAATTCCGCCGATGGTTTAGGTCATATTTTATGCAGAAATGTCGGAAGATTCTAAAAATTCAGCTTTCAAGCGCCGCTGTAATTGTGTGTTGGAGGCTACTGTATGCGAAGATCAGATTTTTCTAGCAAAACAAGCTACGTAACTGTGACGGATATTACTCCGGTTGGATAAATAATAATGAAATGATCTCGCGTTTTGATGTTTTCTTGGCTTGATTTGTATCGCATGCTTTAGTGTCGCACTAATGGTGTATGTTTGCTCCTCAGGCATTTCATTGACCCTTTCTGTCCCCTGCTTTGTGTGTGTGCTGCCATGCCTGACTCCTGTTCATCTCGAGTATATAACCGTTTACTGGGGTGTGTGTGTGTGTGTGTGTGGGAGGTGGAAGCAATAGCTTGAGTGTCCTTGACTTTACTGAAGAGCCCAGCTCTTTTCAGAGGACCTCTTTGTGTGTGTGCGTGTTATTGTGTACATGTGAGCGTGGACGAATTGATGGCTCGGTGTGATTGCCCCGCTTAGGCGTGTGTATGATTGGTTTTGTTCATGCTGCAAGGTACAGTTCTTGCTTTCCCTCCCCCACGTTCATCTCTCTCTCTCTCTCTCTCTCTCACACACACACACAGTGTCCTGTCTGAGGAATATCTGGAAGTTCAGAGACGTATCAATACCATAGTGGAGCAGCATAAGGTGACGCTCGTGCCTGGAGAGCCACAGTTGAACATGTGTGATCCGGCGGTGATGGTGAGACGAGCCCCTTTTATCAGGGCGTTTAATATTCTCCTCCCTGCCTCACCTTTGACTCATTTCCTAACCGCTCTCCCTTTATTCCTAACGACCTGCCAGGCTTTCTTTCTAAGCGCGTTCAGCTTCACTAAAAAAGTATTTTTTTTTTAATTATTAATTAATTAATTTATTTATTTATTCATAATGTTATTACTTAATTATTAGTGTACTCTAATTTACATACATTCAAATGAAGCCGGCGTGGCCTCTCTGTCTATAAATCTCTACACTCACACTTTAAAAATGATGTATATTCTTTTTGCACAGCCCTAAGAATCCTTCTAAGACCTCTAAATGAAATCAGAACGGATACTTGGCTGCTTTAATTGTACATCCTCACATGGTGTTGTCTCAGAAGGAGAAATACACGCCCTACCCTACAGTAAGAACAATTGGACTGCGAGTTGATTTACCCTCGTGTGAATATTCCCTTTCTACCCATTAATTAAACATGCAGTGCTGAGTTGGGATTCAGATATTAAAACTTTTTTTTTTCTGTTCATTATTCTGCTTATTAACATTATTCTCTGTCGACATTTTCGAGCTATTTTATTTATTTTATTTGTTGTACAGAGCTGCTAGATAATTAGACTTTTTTTTTTTTTTTTTTAAACTGTTTTGTTCGCTCACCTTTCACCCCCAGTGCTGCATATTTCTGTCTCTTTTTTGTTGTTGTTGTTGTAAAGGTTCTCTACATATTTTAGTGTAAATAAAGAAACTCTGTTTGCGGCTCTGCAGCGAAGGGAAATTTTTCCTTGGAGATGTGGTACGCTTGGTTAGTGTAGAGGAGCTGCTGCTGCACACACACACTTCTCTGGTGTGGCAACAGTGCCCCCTAGTTTCCAATTTTATATTGCACTTAATAAATAGCAGGCCATAATAAAGGTAACATTGCTAGAGTATGCATAATGTTATTGTAAATGGTTGTTGTTTTTTTTTTTTTGTTGTTGTTGTTGTTTTTTTGACAGAACTGGTCTCCTCCTGGATGTGAGAAGTTGGGGAAGTGTCTCAAGCCACCACCATCTCATCCACAAAAATGTGACTGGCCCCACTGATGCATCCAATAAATATATAATAAGATTGAATAAACTGAGATTACTGGTCAGATTAAAAAAAAAAAAAAAAAAAAAACAACTTCGTAACGCACGGTAAAGTTCTTTTTTTTTTTGGGGGGGGTATTTATCTAAAGATTCTGACCGAATCTGTAGTTGAGTTCTTGAAATGATTTAAAAAAAAAATATATATATATATATATATATATATATATATATATATATATATATATATATATATATATATATATATATATAAAATATATGGGAATTTTTTACTGCTTGTTGTTTTATTCGTTTTTAAAATGATATTTTCTGTTAAGTTTGCCAATTTCATGGTAGTTTTCTGTTTTCTTCTTATGACATTCTAACACGATAGAAATATACAGTGCTGCATATGTTTAGAATTGATTAGTTTGACATCTTTGTTGAAGGATTATCCTGGTCTGCTGTTTTATTTCTACTGCTTTGTCATGTGACCTGGCTGTGAGAACTTCCTGTTTTCAAGAGTGTGTTCCAATCTGATATCTTGTACCCTACCTACACGATCTTTGATTAAGTGAGGATTTAGCCATATTTCAGCGTCTCTCGGTGTGAAAGTTGTGCTGGGACAATGTTCAGATCATGTCTGTCGTTTAGTGATCTCCCACGATGCACCTCCAAATGTTGAGTGTGTCCTGACTAATCCAGAGCATCTCAGAATGTTTATCTCATAACTCCTAAAGTGATGTAGACGTTAAGCTTGGGTAGATTACCTTAATTAAGTATTACCTTAATTTGTCAGTGGGAAAATAAAACGTGACTAACTCAGTAGCTGATGATAAGCCAAACATAAAAGGGGAGGAAAAAAAAAGATGGACATTGCTAGAGAAGATGGCGTCGGATACAGAAACTCAAGTTTGTACAGAAAGCGTGATTTATTTAATGAAATAATTATGTAAATACTCCTATAATAATCAGTTCATTCTCTGTTAAGCGCGTTCTTTTCATGTATATGTGAGTTTTCTGGGTTCTCTGGTCTTCTCTAGTCCATGTTCATGTTATATAACCCTGTGCTCTGAGGATAAACTCTGTATCCACCGTGACATGTTTATGGAAGATGATTTTCCGAATAAAGGATATTTTTTACTCATGTTGAAATGGAACGTGAACCAACACCTCGAGTGCTTTCATGGTCTCCTCCACCTCCCACACGGCTCATTCCTCTCACTGATGTTTTAATCTAAAGCAGTTTCGAAGTGGAGCGGAATCCAGGGCCGCAAGATAAACGGTGTGTAAATGGACCTTGTGAGTTTGGGCTTTTGACATGGCACGCCAAACGCAGTACGTACACTTGCCTTCCAAGACGGTAAAGTGGTGGGAGTGATGTTCAGGCAAATGGGGAATATAGATGTCAGAAACAAACAAGCTAATGGTCTAGCTAGCTAACATGTAGATGTTGTTTTGTGGAAACGAATCTATTGGGAATATTGCCAGAGCCATATCAACCTGCAGTTCCCACCTGGTTTCCTACGGAAGCTAAGCAAGGTTGAGCCTGGCCAGTACCTGGATGGGAGATCTGGGGAAACTGTGGTTGCTGCTGGAAGTGGTATTAGTGCTGCCAGCAGGGGGCGCTCACCCTAGGGTCTGTGTGAGTTCTAATACCTCAGTATAGTGACAGGAGACACTATACTGTAAAAACAGCACTGTCTTTCTGATGAGACATTAAACCAAGGTCCTGACTCTCTGTGGTAGTTAAATAGTAGGGGTCTTCTGATAAGATTCCCCTATTGGGACTTCTCCATCTCTGAATTGGCTGCAACACTCCCCTCCACTAATAGCTGGTGTGTGGTGGGCGTTCTGGAGCACTATGGCTGCCGTCACATCATCCAGGTGTATGCTACACACTAGTGGTGGTTGAGATTTCCCCCATTATACTATTTAAAGTGCTTTGAGTGTCTAGAAAAGCACTATATAAATAACTGTATGTACCCCAGATGTGTTGGTAAATTCGTAAGAAAACACTAAAAATTAAGTAAAGTAAACACTAAAATTCTAATTATAATATCTGGTGGGAGGGTGGGTAGGTCGCTGGTTTCCTCCTGAGCTTGCAATACTGTCTGTGTAGAGTTTTGTTTTCCCAGAGATAATCTCGGTTTCCTGTCTTCTCCCCAAAACATGGATTGGCTAGGCTAAATTCGCCCCTAGCTGTAAATGAGTATGTGAATGTTTGTGCGTACATATGGTGTCCACAAATGGTCTGGGAACATCAAGATTTAACTCATATGTTTCTACTAAATTTTTAAGAATGTAAAACATTACATTCTGATTACAATTAGCATCAATTCCAAACCAAACCCATCTACCATGGGTTCTGCAATACTGAGAAATGTAAACGTTGCATCACAGCTTGTAAACTTGGCGCTATCAGACAGAAACAGAAACGTAGGCTGTTTGGTAGTGTCATGGTTTGGGCTTGCATGTATAAAGATATACACAGTATGTGTGTACCTCATACTAACTTGTTTTAGATCTTCAAATGAAATACAACATAAAACGAAAGCAACCCGAGTAAACACACTATACACCCATCCATCTTCAACCGCTTACTCCTTCTTCAGGGTCGCGGGGGAACCTGGAGCCTATCCCAGGAAGCATCGGGCTCATGCGGGGTACACCCTGGACAGGGTGCACACAATACAGTTTTTTTTATTATTATTATTTTTCATTTATTGTACCCCGCCTTGTGCCCGATGCTTCCTGGGATAGGCTCCAGGTTCCCCGCGACCTGAAGCAGGAATAAGCGGTTGAAGATGGATGGATAAAAAAAATAATAATTATCCAACACCAATGTGAAACGCTAACTGCCCCTTAAATTTAAAATCTGCTTGTGCCACCTTTCGCAGAAATAAGCTACAACCAAAGACGTGCGATAACTGGAGATCAGACTTTCACTTACGTCTAGGACTAGGATTTACTCCTATACTTTGGATCATTGTCTTGCTACATAATCCAGTTGCGCTTGAGCTTCAGTTAATGTAGTGAAGACCAGACATTCTTCTTTAAGATTTTCTGTTAGAGAGCAGAATTCGTGTTTCCCTCAATTATTGTACGTTGCCCAGACCATCACACTTCCACCACCATGCTTCACTGTAGGTCTGATGTTCTTTTTGTGGAATTCTGTGTTTGGTTTACGCCAGATGTAACAGTTCCACTTTCGACTCATCAATCCACAGAACATTCTCCCAAAAGGTTTGAGGATCATCAAGGTGTGTTTTGGCTAAATTCAGACGAGCCTTAATGTTCTTCTAGGATTGTGACCTGCTGGATGAGTAGTTACTGTGCTCTTGGGGTCATTTTTTTGGACGGTCGGCCACTTCCGTGAAGGTTCACTACTGTGCTGAGTTTTCTCACTGTGGTTTCTCACTCTCACTGTGGTTCTTTGGAGTTCCAGAACCTTTGAAATAGCTCTGTAACCCTTCCCCGACTGATGTATGTCAATCACCTTCTTCCTCGTCCTTTCTGGAATTTCTTCCCAGATTATTTTAGCATAGTGTGTTACTCAGTAAGACCTTTTACCCAACTTCATGCCTGTTGAAAAAGTTCTATTTAAGTGTCCAGCTGAACCCCATTATGAAGGCAGTTTCATAGATTTGGGGAATTAGCAAGTAACTACAGGGGCAAATACATTTTCACACAGGCCCAGTTGGTATTTGATCACATTTTTCATTGTTTTTTCTTCATTAAATAACATTATCATTTAAAATCTGTATTCTGTGCTTCCTCGTTACACAGTAATGTACTAAACGCCACTAGTACAGCTGCTACAGAACGTAAGAACAATTGGAACACAGCCTTAAACCGCGCGCTGTTTTCTTCAGTGTTCACTGCGGAGCTAGTTTCCCTACAGAGCTAGGCGCCGATTTGAGACACAGCCCGGTCCCTCAGGTCAGTGCAAGCATGGCGGAAAGCTCGCGCGCGCAGAAGCTGGAGCTCGTTTCCCAGCATATCAGAAACGTTCCTGATTTTCCCATCGAAGGCATCGTGTTTAAGTGCGTCCGCTGCCTCAGTCTGTTTACAGTGTTTGAAAACAAACATTATTATTATTATTATTTTTTAAAAATTCATTGTAATTGCTTGCGAGCAGGAATGCTAGCGAAGTTAGCCAACTCTTCTGACATGCACTGGTTCTGTGGTGTCCGTTCTCTAGCTTCTTGGGTCACTTTATGTACATAAACTACTTAATATAACGCCTCATAATGCTGTGTTTGATGATTTCCTTTTATTTTAGGGATATTTGCCCTATTTTGAAGGAGCCCAAAGCCCTGGCTGCAGTTATAGATCTGTTTGAGGAGCATGTCAGGAAGAACCATCCACACACTGAGCTCATCGTGGGTAAGACACCTTCATCCATCCATCCATCCATCTTCTAGCGCTTACTCCTTTTCAGGGTCGCGGGGAACCTGGAGCCTGTCCCAGGGAGCATCGGGTACGAGGCGGGGTACACCCTGGACAGGGTGTGCCAGTCCATCGCAGAAGACACCTTCGTTTATTTATTTATTTATTTATTTATTTAAATATACCACAGCGCTGTCAAACTCTTGAATCAGACTGGTCTGACGGTGATGAATCGACGTTTTTGTGGTTTTTAGTGTGAATATGTCTGCCTGAAGGTTCTCTGGAAGCTGGTCTGCTCCCAAACAATGACAAAATACGCATTTAGATCGATTTGTACAGTCTCTCTGTCTACCACCAATAGGAATCGACAATTTCGATGACCTCATTCTGCACCTCAGGGTCTCATCAGGTTTTGATTTTTGTCCAATCAGATGCTCTGTAGAATCTGACGTGTCCCGCCCCCAACATTATAAAAAATGGGCTGTGTCCGAAAGCGCATACTTGCCCGCTATAAAGCGGTGCGCCAGAGGGGTACTATGTCACGAGTCAAACAATACCACAATGCAACGGGACTAGCGCGCTGGACCGACCCCCCAATGTCCATAACATGGTTACGCCTTTGTGTATGCATATATATATATTTTATATTACACGCACAGTATCTCCCCTAAGTGAGTACACCCCTCACATTTTTGTAAATATTTGATGATATCTTTTCATGTGACAACACTGAAGAAGTGACACTTTGCTACAATGTAAAGTAGTGAGTGTACAGCTTGTGTAACAGTGTAAATGTGCCATCCCTCAAAATAACTCAACACACAGCCATTAATGTCTAAACCACTGGCAACAAAAGTGAGTACACCCCTAAGTGAAAATGTCCAAATTGGGCCCAAAGTGTCAGTATTTTGTGTGGGGACCATTATTTTCCAGCACTGCCTTAACCCTCTTGGGCATGGAGTTCACCAGAGCTTCACAGGTTGCCACTGGAGTCCTCTTCCACTCCTCCATGACGACATCACGGAGCTGGTGGATGTTGGAGACCTTGTGCTGCTCCACCTTCCATATGAGGATGCCCCACAGATGCTCAATAGGGTTTAGTCCATCACCTTCACCCTCAGCTTCTTTAGCAAGGCAGTGGTCGTCTTGCAGGTGTGTTTAGGGTCGTTATCATGCTGGAATACTGCATACTGTTCATGCTCTGCTTCAGTATGTCACAGTACATGTTGGCGTTCATGGTTCCTTCAATGAACCGTAGCTCCCCAGTGCCGGCAGCACTCATGCAGCCCCAGACCATGACACCTCCACCACCATGCTTGACTGTAGACAAGATACACTTGTCTTTGTACTCCTCACCTGGTTGCCGCCACACACGCTTGACACCATCTGAACCAAATAAGTTTATCTTGGTCTCATCAGACTACAGGACCTGGTTTCAGTAATCAAGTCTGCTTGTCTTCAGCAAACTGTTTGCGGTCTTTCTTGTGCAGCCATGCAGACCAATTTGATGCAGTGTGCGGCGTATGGTCTGAGCACTGATAGGCTGAACCCCCACCCTTTCAACCTCTGCAGCAATGCTGGCAGCACTCATACGTCTATTTCCCAAACACAACCTCTGGAGATGACACTGAGCACATGCACTCAACTTCTTTGGTGGACCATGGCGAGGCCTGTTCTGAGTGGAACCTGTCCTGTTAAACCGCTGTATGGTCTTGGCCACCGTGCTGCAGCTCAGTTTAAGGTCTTTTGAAACTTATGTAGAACAATAATTATTTTTTTCAGATCCTCAGAGAGTTCTTTGCCATGAGGTGCCATGTTGAACTTCCAGTGACCAGTATGAGGGAGTGTGAGAGCGATGACACCAAATTTAACACACCTGCTCCCCATTCACACCTGAGACCTTGTAACACTAACAAGTCACATGACACAAGGGAGGGAAAATGGCTAATTGGGCCCAATTTGGACATTTTCACTTAGGGGTGTACTCACTTTTGTTGCCAGCGGTTTAGACATTAATGTCTGTGTGTTGAGTTATTTTGAGGGGACGGCACATTTACACTGTTACACAAGCTGTACACTCACTACTTTACATTGTAGCAAAGTGTCACTTTTGTGAGATACTGTGTGTGTGTATATATATATATGTATGTGTGTATTATAATATATAAAATAATTAATATGTAAGTATTAAACCTTGGTTAAACCGGATTTGTTTAAAAATACCTGAATCAATTGTTAACTTGTTTAAGATTTTTGTGTTTATGACTACGTCGAAGGTCGTGACATGTTAACATGGCGGATGTAGTATGTCCAGGATCGCAGGCATAATACACACTCGTACTGATTAGTATGTACTGTCGTAGTATGTGATTTCGGACACAGCCAGTACCTTGCCGAAGTTGCCGTTGTCGAGCGATTGGCTATTAAAATAGTGGGAGGAGCCATTTGATATGCCCCTGACTTCCTGTTTCTGTGAAATTACATCAACACATCCACATCGAAGTTTCAAGTCACTTCTCAGGGACTTTAATTTTCTATAACGGCAAATCAATCCATCAATCTTACAACAATCACATTTCACATTTATATTTATGCTTTTTGACATGTTCTATAGTAACACATTCACATGGACTTACATAATCTGACGCTAACGATAGATTTTGACCACGGCATGATTGTTGGTGCCAGATGGGGCTGGTCTCAGTATTTCTTTAAGTGCTGATCTCCTGGGGTTTTCCCACGTAACAGTCTCTAAAGTTCAAACAGAATGGTGCGATAAAGAATAAACATCCAGCGAGCTGCGGTTCTGCGGACGGAAACGGCTTGTTGAGAATGGCCAGACTGGGTCGAGCTGACTGAAAGGTTACAGTAACTCGGATAACCACTCTGTACAATTGTGGTGAACAGAAAAGCATCTCAGACTGCACAACATGTCTATCCTTGAGGTGGATGCACTACAGCAGAAGACCATGTCAGGTTCCACTTCTATCAGCCAAGGACAGATCATTGAGGCTGTAGTGGGCACAGGCTCACCAACATTGTACAGAAAACTGGGAAAATATAGTCTGGTCTGATGAATCTCCATTTTTGCTGATTCACACAGATGGTGGGATCAGAATTTGGCACCAGCATGTATCCATGGGCCCAACCTGCCTTGTGTCAACAGTCCAGGCTTGTGGAGGTGGTGTAATTGGTGTGGGGAATGATTTCTTGGCACTCTTTGGGCCCGTTAATACCAATCAATCGTCACTTGAATGCCACAAGATAATTGAGTATTGTTGTTGACCGTGTGCTTCCCTTCATGGTCACAGTTTACCGTCTTCTAATGGCTACTTCCAGCGTGTCACAAAGTCACAGTCGTCTCAGACTGGTTTCATGAACATGACCGTGAGTCCAGTGGCCTCTTCCCGGTCACCAGATCTAAGTCCAATAGAACATCTTTGGGATGTGGTAGTACAGGAGATTCACAGCATGAAAGTGCAGCTGAAAAATCTGCAGGAGCTGCGTGATGCGATCACGCCATCATGGATCAGAACCTCAGAGGAATGTTTCCAACATCTTGTGGAATCCAATGCCGTGAAGAATTGAGGCTGAGCAAAGGGAGGCCCCACCCAGTATTAGTTTAGTGTTCCTAAGTGTATATACATAAGAAGATGATGGGGAAGGAGTGGTAGAAAGAGGGAGGCGGATTATGTACAAATACAACGCAGACTACCCAATTTGTAGGCGAGCAAAAAAATGAAAAATAAATTGGACCATGTGACTGACAGGTGTTTCCTGTTACCCAGGTGTGTCCTGTTAGATAGATTTTAAAATAAATAAATAAAAAAAAAAGGTCTGCACATCTACTCTTGGTTTAAGCCTTCAGTTCACCTCCAAGAACCAGAACCGAATCGGACGCTTTTACTCCTGTACTTTGTGGTTTTTGCTTTGCTAGGTCGTTTGTAATGTTCCGATTTGTTTATGCGACGGCAGTAAAGATGATGCGTTTGGGAAGCACTTTGTAGTACGTGTGGTCTAACCTCAGTGCCTCTCGTTCCTGCCCTATGTAAGTGCTTTATATAAGTGCTCTATACATTCGGATACGCTGATCGTGGTTGCGGTGGATCTGCAGACTATGCCAGGTACGCTGGGCGTCGGTCGGGAACGCACCCTAGATGCAACGTCACCGCGCATGAGAGGAAACCCTGAGGAACACGGAGAACATGCACAAACCTTGATACGGATGGAGCTTGGAGCCCTGGAGCTGTAAGGTGGCAGAGCAGTCGATGGAGTAAATAGTGTATAAGAAGTTTAAGGGGACAGTTTCTTGACCCAGAAGAAGATTTTAAATCCCCGTTTAAATGCATCTGCTCCGACACTCAGGTGAACGGTTACGGTTTCATCATCAGTGCTGTAATACGCCAGGTTCTGCATTGTATTTGCCTTTCCACTTGCGTTTGCTCGGGGTACTCCGGTTTCCTCCCCCAGTCCAAAGACATGCATGGTAGGCTGATTGGCATGTCCAAAGTGTCCGTATTGTGTGAATGTGTATGTGATTGTGCCCTGCGATGGATTGGCACCCCGTCCAGGGTGTACTCCGCCTTGTACCCCATACTTCCTGGGATAGGCTCCAGCTTCCCCATGACCTTCTAGGATAAGAGGTATAGGAGATGGATGGATTTGATAGTTTGTGTGGTGAAACAAGTAGAAACAAAAAAAAAAACCCAAACAATTATCCAATTTTAGTAAATGAGATAAATTTTAGCAAATGGGATAAATGAAATAAAAAAACTTAATACAATTAAATATATATATTTCCTTGTTTTCCCAATTTTTCATTTTGAAATGAAAAACGATTAAATGCAACCTACACAGAATGAGAAGAACTTGCTTGGCATATTTTTTTTATTTTTGATTAAGTTTGTTTATTTATTGAAAGATTTTTTTGGTAATCAGCTGTACAGAAATTTGCCTTCTGGGTATTGATTGTCGCTCTCCAGCTCTGGAGAGAACTGGATTTTGAAACTCCAGCCTTAGATCATCCTAGTAACCTAGAGCAAAATTATAATTTTTTTATTTGTATTTTTTTTTTTTTTAGCCTTTTCTTGTATATCTTGCGTTCAATCAGTCCCTCCAGGCTTTTGTGATCGCAGAAATTTAAGCAAAATCAAGTCAACTCCGCAATATCCAGCAGAGCTTACGATCTTGTATACAGTTTTTCAAAATGGCCGCGGATTTGGGCCGAGACGTGTCACGTGACGTCATGACAACGGGCATTCCGTCAAAGCCCTCTTTGATTCACGTGTCAAACATGAGTACAGCTAAAAGGCATTTACCAGCAGACCTCACGGTCACCTTGTCCGGCCTTTCACTGTTGCGCTTCGTCACTATTATCTATTGAGCTCATGGCATGAGAGAACTGTGGAGGACATGATGGCCTTCATCAGAATTACTAGACTTGTAGAAATACATTGTGTTCTTTCCCTGATGGATTACTTGAGCTGAGCAGTATGAGTCACGGAGGTAGCCAGAACGATGTTCTCTAGCTGATTTGAGCAGATGTGTAATATACTTCTAGCACATAACAGTCCGGTGCCACACTACAGGACAAGAGGGTTCATTCATTTTTAGGGGTGTTACAGAGAAATGTCCCCTGGGAAAGCTGTATTAAGTTCGAAGACCGACTCGGGCGGAAGCAGTACATGCCCAGAGATCCGCTGAAAAAGGAAGATCAAAATCTGGTGTCTGGGTGATTCACTTTAATGTCTATACGGGAAAGGAGAACCGAAAAAAAGTCGTTGGTTTATAATGCACTCGTGGAGTGAACGTGAAGCTCTGCATCGTCTCACCACAGTCTATTTGCTGGACATTACTTTTCATCCGTTTCCCCCGTGAGGAATTTGCTGCATGCTGATACATACCACCGACCACACACACTCTCAGACCGAACATGACGCAGTTACCGCTAAACCTCCGAAGCGGTGAGCCGAAGAGAGACGAGCGCATCATGCGGTGCGACATCGACATCGTTATAGCGTGCAGGTGGAGGAATAAAAGAACTGTTTTCTATACCACTTCTACAGTAGATAGAAAATGTGGGGAAACAAGCAGGGCTCCAAATTCACACCATCTGAAACCAGCCTTTTATTGATCACAATTCTAAACTGGGTGGAGTTGATCATTTAGGTCCGGTGAGGAGTTACTTCGGTGTTGGAGACACCGAGAAGAAGTGGCAGTAGGTTATCATGGTAAAGCTCATCACATGGTACGGGGTTTGACAGCGGAGCGTGAGGAGACAATTGTGTGATCCGTGTCCCATTCCCTTGTCCATTTTGTCGACTGCAAAACTGATTGTTTTGATCTCTTGGTTTCTCAGTATGTTCTGCTGCACTTAATTAAGTTCTTGATGAAGTCTGTAGCGCGAGTGTTGGTTTGGCTTTTTTGCACTGTAATGAACATGTTAATTCATCCCTGTGCGCACGGTGCCCTGGGATGTCCTTTTCTGGCTCATCTCCTGCCCAGTATAACCGGTATAGGATCTGGATCCACCACTGATCACCCCTGACCATCATTAAGTGCTTACTGGAGAACCTATTTTGCCTAAAAGCATTTTACTAGTAGATATTAGCATCATGTAATTCAGTATTCAGTTCATTCCATATTTAACACATATGTCCTTGGTTGACTAACCCTTCTGTACTATCAAATGGTTTTCAGTGTTCCTTACCTTTTATAAAAATAAAAATAAATCAGGTTATAATGATCATTAGGGCTGCACAATTAATTGAATATCGATCTCGATTACGATTTTGACTGCCCACGATTGCGTGAACATAATTGACTGCAATATTGACATTTAAAGTTCTTCCTCCGCTCACAGAAAACTCCGCTGCAGGTCAAATCTAGCGCTTCCTAAACTTACAGCCAGTCACCATAGAGTGGCGCAGGGATGACGTCGTTTTGTACGCCGAAACCTGGGTTAACGATTTTGCGCTGCGGGCTTCAGAGCGTGCCGCGAGCTCCAGCGCTTGCGCGAGCGGAAATCACGACACCGACATATCGCTAAATGGCACTACACACGTTGTCGGGTACATTAAATGTCATCACACCGAACAGGAAATGTCTTTGCAGATAAACAGGTTCAGGTGTGCTGTGCACAATTCCCCAAAAAACCACGGATGGAGATTCATCCAGAGAGTAAATCCATATTATGAAAAATCTTTCAGATCAAGTTCTCTGCAGCTTGAAGCCGAGCGACCGTGGTGTAGTTCGTTTAAGGCGTACGGTTAGCTGTTTATTTCTGCCGATTGTATTTCGGATTAAAAACTTCATAAACGTCGCGTTGACTTGTGAAAATGATCAAGATGCACAAAATGTGTTCGTATCGTAAACCTTTGTTGATCACCGAGCTTATTTTTTTTGCAATAATCCAAAAGCCTATGTGAAAATCTTATTGGGTTTTTGTCGAGGGAACCGGTGTGATGCTAACTTCTGGGTTCCGGTACAAAATGTCCCTGCGTCACCGCTCTATTGGGTGATTTGGCTGCGTCTCTCCTCCTATAAGCACCGTTATTACCTTTACTGCACAGGCCTCAATTGTTATATTAGATTGCATATTTTCATTGGGTTGATGGCATTTTTATTTTTTCTTACCCTATATTTTGGGTGCAATTGTATTGATATTTTACTTCTACGAGACGATGCACTTAAAGGACCAGTCTAATTTGCTGTCAAAATTCGTCCATCAGCTGGAACGTAGCACAACATGGAGGTGAAAGCAGCGGCCTGTTTATTTAAACGTGAAAGTGCAATAAGAATATGTTGTCCCTAAAATCAACGAATAATCGTGATCTCAGTATTGATCAAAAATAATTGTGATGATCATTTTGACCATCATCGTGCAGCCCTACGTTGTCATTGGCCCTATTAGGATTGGATTCGTTTATCATGGGACGGGTCTCCTCGCATCCAGAAAGCACTACAGTCAGCACAGGAGTAGCGAGTTTGTTTGCGTACATGGCGCGCTCCTTAAATATCTAATGTTAAATGTTGTCTTAACCGTAAACGATGAAACAATTCAATCGTTAACAGTATTAATGTACCAGCGTTTAACCGTAGATATTTAACGTTGCTGAATGTAGTCATTATGTATGGACGACTAAAAGTTGATCTTATTTATTTGTGAATTTCTAAAGTAATGATTGTATAAAGTGACGCTTTATACCGTTATAACAGCTCCTTTAATCAGCCTGCAGGATCTCTCTTTTTGTAATGAGCTGATTCTTTTTTTTTCTCCTCCTGAATACACTTTCCCTGGTAGTGTGTGTCGTCGAGGTTTTACTGCTCGGACCAAGTAAATAGTTGAGTTCCTCTTCTTTAAAAAGCATCGCTTTTTCATCACAGAGTTTGGGAAGTGTTTGATCATCCCCCTCCCCCGCATAAAGCGAGATAACATCTGCAGAGAACATTGTAGATGTGTGTCTGTACATAACTAAAACGATCGGATCGGTATGTAAAAACACAACAAAGAACGATCTGGATGGAAAATAAATATCAAATATAACACCGAGTAGCACGTGTAAAGTAGGAACTCTTTCATATCTTATCTCAATTTAATGAAATCTAGCAGACCAAGAAATACTAGTTAGTTCCCATTGAAGTAATCTGTAACCTTTATCTACTCACACACACACGCGCGCGCATACAAACATCCATTTAACCATGATTGTGAATGTCAATTTAATGTGAAATAATGCTATCATTTGGTTGATCATTGATGTGCTGACATTCAGCAGAGCAGCATTCCTCATGTGATCTTGCTTAAGTCACATCGCAGCCTTGTGGTTTCCTTTCGCCGTGGCGTTTAGAGGAAATATCGGTTTGTTACGGTAAAACGCACCACGTACGGTTGTAGTTCATTCTGACATAAATGATGCTTCACATTAGCGTGCGAAGATGGCGAGCCTTTCCTGGACTCTTTTATGAGCTTTAAAAGCCAGTTCAATGGGATGGTCACCGCTTTAACGACTCATGAAAGATTTATGCTCGTTTCTATTCCTAATAATCTTGACTTGCTCTGGCAATGTCCAGCATTTGTCTAAAGAGACAGTTTGCCTTCAATTTAAAGAGCCACCGTGGTGCGCTTCCAGGAAGTTGCAAGCTACAGCTAATACTTGCGTGTCTCGGCTGCCCTTAAAACCACTTGAGAAACTCATTTTAGCTAATCCTGTTCAACACGGATTAGAAATTAAATGAAGCCATTAAGTGAAAAATAACCACCGGTTGTCAGATGTTGGCTTTTGTTTAGTACTTCAGTTTAAACAGGATTAAATCGACTCCCTGGCACTAAAAAAATAAATAATGATCTTGATGTTTATCAGGGTGAGTGGGAGTTCAGTGGTTATGGAGTGTTTCTAGTGACCAGAAAGACTTCCCAGTAACTCCAAAGATCTGCTGTTTGGCTGTAGGTTAAAATAGGATGATTAATTGAAGGGTACAAGAAAGGTTACAATCTTGTTATAAGATTTGTTAGAGATCGATATTACTAACGTTGCCACTTGTATTATTTGTTTCGCAGGTCTGGATGCCCGGGGCTTTCTGTTTGGGCCTCTTTTGGCCCAGAGATTGGGAATCGGCTTTGTCTTGGTTAGGAAGAAAGGGAAACTTCCTGGTCCCACAACGTCTGTAGCGTACACTCTCGAGTATGCCACGGTGAGGATCGCTATCCTGCTACTAGTTACTTGTCTTTCAGTTCACTTCCTTGAGCTCTACTCTATTAGACAGTATTGCTTTTTTCGGTTTTCATCTCCTGAAACAAGAACACACGGACTATTGTCCCGCTCAAGCGCGCACACACTCAAGTACCTTCACAGAATAAGACGTTTCTTGATTGTGAAAAATACGATTAAAACGTACGCCCCACCAGTCCTCGGAATCCCACTGGCACAAAAAGCTGTCCAAGGGAAGAAACGGAAGCTGTATATGAGATCGTATCGCAATGCACAAAGTACCTTGCCCAAACCCACCATGACGACCGTACACCACCCGAAAGGAGGGGGGAGTGACCCTCTTCCGGATGAGATATGAAATGTGACAAGTACACCAGTACATGTTCCATAGCTCCTTTAGTGCTGCTAAGAGAATGGCAATAAGCTAGAGGTTGGGGATAACCTGGATCGTTACCTCCTCCATGGAATATACAGTCAGACCCATCAGTATTTGGACATTGAGAGTTTTGTCTACCAAGTGCAGATATTCAGCTTAAATCTGAGGGTATGTACATCCAACTCAGGAGACAGGAGAACAGTGTAATAATTACAACACTTTTTATGTGGTCTCCCCCAACCCTCGTTTTTAATGGACCAAAGCTATTTGGACGGCAGTCTGCTCAGCTGGTCCATGTCCAGTGGTGTGTTTTTATTCTGTCATTATTTCATTTTATAAGTAAGCAGATAAAAGGACTTGAGTTGTATTCAGTCGTAGCATTTGCACTTTTGACTGAAGTCCAAAGTTTGTCACTGCCAGTGAAGCAAGCCATCATTATGCTGGGAAAAAAAAAATCGAAACGTCCTATCAGAGAGACAACAAAAACATTAGGTGTTTTCCAATCAACAGTAAATTCAGTGACCAATGGTAAATTAAAAAAAAAAAAAAGAAAAGCAAGAACTCGCTGATGAGTTCCGGATGAGTTCCGGAGTTCTGTGATGGATGAACTGGAATTCTTTCCCTAGTTACGAGAAACCCCCTTCATAACAGTTGGCCACACCCTCCAGGAGGTAGGTATACGTACACGTATTGCTGTGACTGTTTGGCGTACACATACTTTTGGCCATATAGCGTACCCTGAAATGAAGCCCAAAAGTCTGTACTATAAGCTCATTTCATTATTTAATTCCAGCTCCAATATACTGTGGTAGACCGCTAAAACTACAATAACTTTGTCAACGTACAAATGTGTTTGGACCTGACTGTACCACTGACGAGGGGGTCTGGAAAATGCAGGACTGAAAGACAGTACGAAAGCTTTAATCGCAGCAGCATAAGAACAAGCATTAGATCGTTTGAAGTAGGGCTAAACCACACTAGACAGAACCTAAGTTGCAGACAGTACAAAGAAGTACCATCCAGAACCTGTAGGAACCGGACAGAAACAGAATACGTAAGGAATAATTGACGGGCGGTCGAATTATTTGAAAATAATGCCCACCCCGCATTATTCCCATCCCATCGTCAATTATTACTTGCATATTTCTGGAAAATCTGAATTGTCGGTCATTTTGCATGTTGGTAGATCTGTGTGCTGTGGTGGACGGTAGGCTAACTTTTCCGTCATTTCACTTCACTTGGCGAAGGGATCTAGAACTGCAATGCGGTCAAGACCTGCCTGGAACTACTTTACTATTTGAAAAATAATGGCACACGGGAAGAACCACTGAGAATGGTGGAAAACAACGAAGTTCTCATGGGACACCCCCCCCCCCCGATCCAGACACTAATGTGAAAGGTTAAATCAGAACTAATGCCATCATTGAGAAGAGCGCCCGAAGCCACAAAGCTTAAGTCGGAATAGTAACCGATTCCAACACATACGAGTGAGGAACAGCGAAACCCTTGAAGTTTACTTTACCGCTAGGATGATGGTATCTGAGAAGAGGGTGTGACAGGATTTTGTTAATTTATATATATATATATATATATATATATATATATATATATATATATATATATATATATATATATATATATTATACAGTGCTATGCAAATATCTTCTATCTTAACAATTGTCTGTCTTCACACAAATGGCACATTCCATCAAGTTGTTTGGTATAGGATTACGGTGTATACAGTATAAACTAGAGAGAGCAGTGTTTCTAGAGTAGGGATGTCACGATACCAAAAATCCAGTAGTCGGTACCGATGCCACCAAAAGTACACGATACCACGGTGTGGTATAAAAATACATTTCATTTAAAACTCTCCTGGAGGACGAGAGAGAGCGAGAGAGAGAGGGCTGAATGGCGATGCATGGTGGCCTATTAGGAGGTAGTTTATAACACTGCAATGTGTTAGCGTCGTTAACAAATAACAGGCTATCGCTAACATTACATGGAGCATAACGTTAGCTGGTTTCACGGCTACAATGCCAGCTGCCTCGAACAAACACAATATAGGACCTGTCTTTCGGGTGCTTCGCCAAATTGCAGGGGTTTCCTCGCTTTGTTTGAAATGAACGATAGCATCGGTTGCACACCGGCTTCACAGCATCAATTATATTTGTTGTCATCCGTCTTGAATGCGAAGTATTTCCATATTCTATACGACCTTTCCTCTCAACGATTAGCGGTAGAGCTAAACTCCTGTAGTTTTTCCCCCGTGTGCTTGTAGTGGTTGTTGTGGACCGACTTGTGCGTGTTTGCTGCACCCATCAGGTCCGGAAGAATTGCAACCACGGTACCTTCATTAAAATCGTTTCCACTGCTACTCCAGAAAAACAAATACCGTCACGTTTTAAGAATGTTGGTTCCGACTTGGTACTGAAGTATCTTAGGTCACTTAGGGATTCAGTTGAATGTTGGGAAAGGGAAAGACTTTACTGACTTTGGAGGATGCTAGATCTGTCCTACTGATCAAGCCACATTCAAACAGCTGTCTGATCTGAGCAGCCAATTTCCAGAAGATGACAAAAAATGGTGTAAAAAAGTTCCAATCAGTCATTTGTAATACTTTGGACAAACATATGACACAAATGGTGGAATTTGCATCCAAGTACAATATTTGTGTTCTCTGCCCAGTTACTGGACTTTGTTTAGAATGAGCAGCGATAGTTGAAGGCCACTTCAGGTGCAGATGATGGTAAAATAAAGAGAGAGCCTCTGCAGTGGGGACAGGTTGTCTGGTGGGAAGAATGGACAAAACATTGGACAGGATCCGAGTCCATAGAGCCATCCTGCGTGATGAGAAGAGAACGGTGGTCATTGCATGTAATCGCCTAGCGTGAGTTTGTCCCGTCTCGCAGTATATTCACACTTATCGAGCATGATCTTGCACCATGTCACAAAGCATGCTTCATTTCAGGAACCTGACTGAAGGATGCACCGTTGGCCTGCAGCGTCATCAGTTCTCAAAACTGGATCCAGCCTCTTGTAGACTTTATGCAGAATTCTAGTAGGTTCTGTAGGCCAAATGATGTGTAACATGCAAATAGGCGTACTTTTAATAAACTGGGTACTCGGTGTATGGAGATATAAATCCGGTCCAATCAAAACCTGGCGTCGTCATCCCTTCCATATCCAGAGGATCAGCACGGCACGTCATGTCACACGTGCGAGGAAGTGCATTAATGTCTGTGTGCAAAGTTCTATAAAGCACGGTGATGGCGGAGTCGTGGTCTAAAGGGCAATGTTGGCCAATGATTTATGGTGCTTGGTCAAAACTATGGAATAAATGCTGGGGAAAATCAACCGATGTGAATTCATGTAGTTCATAGTGCCATATCACGCTTGTAAAATAATCGAATAGCGAGACTAATACACCACTAATAAGAACAAGACTGAATAATAACAATAAGGATCTAATCTAAAGGATCAGAAGCCAAATAAACCGTTCTATTTCACCCCTTTTAATCACCGGAGCTGGTGTCGAACACCTGCGTATCCACACCAAGAACTTCAATAACAGTCCTGAATATCACGTTCTCGCCACGTAGAAATCCGAACTGGTCGGCTCGGTAATGTTGTGCTCGATCGGCACGGACCAAACCTTCCGAGGTGGAACATTTTCTTTCCTTAACAGATCATCACTACTACTTTGCGCTGCTACTACAGTGTTCTCATTTAACGGCCTTTGAACGAAACGCTGAAATGAACAATTGCACGATTGCCTCTTCATTTGGTCATGATTGTGTATCGCAGGCTGAGGTGGAGATTCAGGTGGACGCTGTGGACCCTGGACAGAAGGTTCTCATCATTGATGACCTCCTGGCTACCGGAGGTGTGTCCTTTCTTACGAAATCTTGACCTCGCATCAGAAAGAACACTTTCATCTCGTGCTCGGTTAACTAGAGCTAGTTGGGGTGTCAAAGTGGGAATGGTCAGCTTTTCTCTTTTAGGCATTACTTGTCGTTTTAGTCTCCGGTTACATGCCATAGATGATCCTTTAGAAGAATTTATGTTCTGTTTAATGTTTTTATTTTTTCTTAAGCTTTCGTCATAGTACAGTCAGACAACAAGAAAATAAAGAGTGGTCGGACTTGATGTGTCTCTTGTGCGCATGCTTTAGTTTTTTCAGTATCTAAACTATAATTACATGTCCTGTGCTTTCATCAGGGACACTGTGGGCAGCGTGTGAGCTGATGAAGAAGCAGAAGGCTCAGGTGCTGGGCTGCTTGGTGGTGATCGAACTGAAGGACCTCTGCGGGGCGGAGAAACTCCCGTTCCCCGTCTTTTCTCTGCTGCAGTGCTGATCTGCACCGAGACGAATGAAGCATTCCACGTGTACACGGCGCAACAAGTACACGCGTCAGATTCTTTCTGAATCGTGTTTCGTCTCTAAAAGTCTGAGCGATTTTTAATTAATTAACAATTAATTGCAACAAATAGGAGAGTTGTTCAGTGGGACTTTTTGTCCTTGGGATGCAGTCATGCGATTGTACATGATTCTTGGTCGATACATCGGTGTTCTTGTGTAATTATAGCCCTGATTGGAGCAGGTTTACAAATGTCCCATCCTATGCTGGGTTTCTAAAGGACTGCTGTCTGGAATCGCCATTTTTATCAACGTCTTGCATGACTTAATCTTTTATAAATCAAGAAGATTTTTCTCGGTTAAATTCCGGAGTTGTTAGTTTAGACTTATGCCAGGAACACGGTCTATTTCCACTTTTGAGTTTGCAGTTTACCCATAACGGACCTCGTTGATCAGTCTTTTAATGAAGTCGTGTGTAAATCAAACCGACCAGTCCACCCTGCGTTTACAGAGTGTCCTTTTTTTTTTTTTTTTTAAAGAAAGACAGTTTAATGTGCATATCATAGATGTACAGTGATCCATGCACATTGTGATCAAGTCGCGATTTACATTTGTTAAATTTAAATGCTCAAACAATTCATGAATAAATTCTTTTGTATCCAGTTTGAAACGACCGACCCCGTTGTCAGTTGATTTACCTGACCCGAGCACTGCAGCAGAGCTTTAGTCCTTCGATGAGGTGAGAGCTGGACAGATTAATCAGTCAACACCATACATCAGTAACTGGCCGAACCGCATCTCTGCTGCAGTGGATTCTGGAGTCCAGCGTTTACACCCGGTCTCTCACTAATGACGAACATTCCTGGAAAATCGTTCAAGATAAAAATCGAACGGCACGAGAGCTTCTTAGGAGCCGAACAGGGGGGTCCTTATCCCTTTTGGTCGAGATCGCAGTGATACTGCTGAAATTAACAAGCCGTGTGTTTCAGGGAGGAGGTTTCCTTTAACGACAGCACACGTGGAACGTACCATGTAAGCAGCACACGCTGCACCCAGAAGCACGATCGAATGCGTGAGTAATTCAAACCATCAATAATTAGTCACAGGTTAAAAAGACCGAGAACCACGTGTTCAAATTAGCTTGTTTATTGGTCATTTGTGCAGCTCAAGCCTAGTTCCATGACCTGCTGCTGCCGCCGTACAGCGAACGTAACGGCTCGACGTGCACCTAAGAATACAAGCATCCACGAGCCTAAAATGCACAGCCACCTTAACGTCAATTAAATGGACCATTTCAAAGAAGAAGAAGAAGAAAAAAAAGCAAAAACACACACTATATTCTGCGTCACAAGACCAGTGTTTTTGGAGAAGGTCGCAGTCCAAAGATTAAAAATATTGCACGTCATTCCAACAAGTCCGACATATACACACACACGCGCTCAGAGCCGCTCCTCTTCCTGCATCTTCTGATTCAGTTTCTCCAAAACCAGGTTCATGCTAGTGTTCTTGTTCAGCTTGAGGTAGAAATCCTTCCTGATGGGATGCAGCGTGAGCCACTCTGGAGCCAACTGCACCAGCAAACGAAGGTGTTTCTCCATTTCCCCTAAAACACAGTTCCAGATAATTCACGATCAAACCAACTGTTAATATCTTGAGCAGCAACCCCCCCCCAATCCATTTACTTAAAGGTCATGAATGACTCGAGCCGTTTAGTGTATTTGTAACGTAAGCGGCGTAAACATGCCCGTAAGGCTCTTCATTTGTGTTCGTGTTGATGCTTTTGTGTCAAAATGCTTTTCTGCACAAGATTAACCTAATGAACAATTTTATGCGATAGAGAGCAGCTTCTCTGGTGGACGGGTCACACGTGCTCACCTGCAGTGAGAGAAGAGCGATAGCTGGCCATCATGCGATTGCAGGCCAGTTCCATGATCAAGGCCGGCTTCTTCTCCGCTATGAAGACGTTTCTCAGAATCCTGGCCATCTCCGGCAGGCGTGACATCATCCCCAGGCGCGCTTCCTGTTCGGGATTCCGCGTCATCGCCGCTTGCAGCTTCTGAGCCTCTTTAGCTCGGATCTAAGCAGGAAAGTAGAGGAAAATTGTGTTGGTTTATTTATTATAAGGCAGGAAAGTTCTCCCTCTCGAACACTACAACAACGGGTTTAAGGTGAGAAAGATTTTGAATATAAAACCTGTTCGTTTAATGGGTGGAGCAAAAACAACCACACGAGCCAGTTTTAACTTGAATAAAGTGGACCATGGCCGTACGTGGCATGGAGATCTGAATGCCTACCCTCTCCAGCAGAGACTGGGACACTCCTTTGAGGGCGCTGGAGGTCTGGATGGGCATCGCAGCTGGTTTGACTGGCGTTTCGCTCGCTTTCGAACAAGCTGCCTCTGCCGTTTTTAAGGCCATGTTAGCCAAAGCCTTCTCCATCTGAAAGAGTCGGGACATTTCAATAAGCCGCACCCGAGATCGGAGCAGGAAAAAACGGCAAAAGGACGAAAATCCGTCACGTTAATTACTTACTATACACAAAAGTGCTGTGAAAAAGTATTTGCCCCCATCCTTAGTTCTTCTGCTTTTTGTGTACATCTCATACTAAATAGTTTCAGAAATTAAAAAAAAACCTAAGGCAACCCGAGTAAACACAAAACACGCTTTTTTCCAAACGATCATTTTTAAAGTTATTCAAAACCGACTGGGCTTGTATGAAAATGTATTTGCCCCCATAGTTACTTACTAATTCCCCCAAATCTATGAAACTGCATTGATCATGGGGTTCAGCTGGACTAGACTCAACCAGGCCTGATTACTGTGAACTTTATCAACAGCATGAAGTTGGTCAAAAGGTCTTACTGAG
>CM022752.1:43947428-44149928 GCA_012411365.1 Ameiurus melas
GTAGGCTCTGATGGAGCTGCAGGCGATCTGTGGCCTGCTCTACTGCTTCCTGCTGCCCTCTGCACTGCTGGCAGGTAAAGTGTCAGGTCTTCAGCTCATCTTCATACACTCTTAAGCTCCAGCAGCTTCATGTGCATGATCGAATAGCGGCAGGGCGGTGAGATGATCTGCTCCCATGATGTTCAGTAGAGCAGAGAGAGAGAGAGAGAGAGAGAGAGAGAGAGAGATCAGCGGACTGGAACTGATCCAGAATCACGAACAGTTCCCTGGTTCTGAGAGGTTCTGAGCGGTTCTCCAATTTCACACCTATAAGGGGAGTTTTGTGGTGATTAAAAATCCACAATAATGTCGTATTTCTGGCATCTTCGAAGTAGACGCCCTTTTTGTCTAGGCTTTCAGAGATGTCTTCTCGACTGAGGATTCTCTCTGGGATGGTGTTTTAAACCGTATCAAAGGAGTTCACACCGACGCTGGACTGATTTTTCTGAGAAACCTGACCTTTGACCTAACGTTTGTGTAAAGGCTGAATGGCGGCTTAGTGATTCATCACGTTTGGGGGTTCGAATACCCCCCCCGTGCCCCCCACGCCCCCGTGTTCTCCCCGTGCTTTCGGGCGTTTCCTCCGGGTACTCCGGCTTCCTCCCCCAGTGAAAAGACGTGCCTTTTAGGCTGATTGGCATTTCCGAATTGTCTGTAGTGTGAGTGTGTGAGAGAGATTGTGCCCTGCGATGGGTTGGTACCCCGTGCAGAGTGTCCCCTGTCTTATACCCTGAGTTCCCTGGGACTAGGACATTCCCGTATTTTCTGCACAAACACCGTTTTTTGTTTGTTTGTTTTGTTTGTTTGTTTGTTTTTGCCCCCTTTTCCTTGCTCTCTAGGGGGAAAGAAACGAGCCACCGAATGTAGAAAGTGGGAAAAACAAAATCAGACTGGGACCGCTCTAGAACCCTGACCAAACTACAGTGTCAATAAAGAACCATAAACATGGCCCTTGTAGTCCCATAATTCCTCTGAAACTCACAGCGATCGGTTAGGAATATAAATAATAAACAATATAATATCATATATATATATATAAAGGAATTTAAAGTATATATCTTTAAATAAGTATGTAAAAATGCCATTTAAAAGGCCGTATGTTGTGTTAATGCTGAACTGCTCTGCCCTTAAATGAGCGTGATTGATTGATTGATTGATTGATTGATTGATTAACGATCTGATTCTCGGTTTTGCCTTTTGATCAGTTTCTGAGCGTGAGAACTGGGCGGATTAAATCATCCTGGCTCAGGCATTGTGAAGCGGGTGTTTAAAAAAGAGCGTCTAATGCTGTTTCGTGTGTTTTACGTCGAACTGGTTCCAGCCAGACGCATGATCGATGCTTTAGGCTACACTGAAGTGAATTTACACACAGTGGAAGGACCGGTTCGATCAAATCATCTTACAGACGAGTCGTTTACTGTCTCGTAGCTGGGAGGCACGACTTCACAAGCAGACCCTTATAGACATTACTTATGCAAATGAAGCTGTTTGGGTCAGGCCACACACGACGGGGTGTTTTATTGTTTTTAAGACGCCGTAGTTAACGCCTGGTTGTCCACGGTGGTGGAGCGTGCCTCCTGCCGTGCCTCGATGCCGTTAGAACAAAGCGGTCCATTTATTCTCTTTACGTCCTGTCATTAAGAGCACTTTTAAAATACAGCATCATAATGTACCTTATTCATCAGGGGAGGTTTGACGTAAGTAAGGATCAGCATCAAGACCATCTCGATGTCCCGTCGCCTGTATCCGTATGGATGTATCTCGTCGTATCGGCACCGATCTGTATCACACGGGAGATGGCGTACACGGCTTTGGGGACGTCGGAGAAACGACGGCGGATAAGTCCAGGATCAGGATGTTCAAGCAAGGTCCGGTCGTGACCGCGGTTACAGACGCGATGGACATGGAGATCGTTTTCAGCTGCTGTTGCTAGAGTTGTAGTTTTGGTCGAGTCGAAAACAAGTTGTATGCCAAATTGTCTGGACGCATGAATTAAATGGCATTGATTAAAAGTAATAAGAAAATAATAAATATGATTTGCCTAACATCGAATATATGAATTACCCTTTTATATTATTCATACAACTGAATACTAATTATAAGAGGTTGTCCCGGAGCGCGAAAAGTTTCGTCATCGGGGACAACCGAAGGGTTTCCGAGTGCGTTTATTCCATCGGCTCTAAAGACATTTAACTTCCTGTTAAACCAGATAACTGTTATGAAGTGTTGATGTACTACACTTTGCTCTGCGGGTGTCTCTTTATTCTTTGATTGAAATATTGCTGCACATCAGATATTTGTAGCGATTCACTGATTGGTGGATTTGTTATTGCTGACCTCGTGCGCCTGCAAGCTCGGGGAGCAACGTGTAACGGCGTTGCGTAATGAGGATAACTGTACGACACGACACGACTTACATAGACGTCGGGTTGTGGTTCTGTTCGTATTACACAACTCTCTGTCTCGGGCAGCAAGGATTGTCTGTTTGGCAGAAGGACTTGGAGGTAAATAAGAGACGTTGCAGTGAACGCAGGGAACTGTTTCCACTCGTTTAAATTGTTGGAAAACATTGCATGCTAGTTAATGTTCTGTTGCAGTTACATCACTGAAACTTCCCGGGCCATGCCCCGTTTCTTGCTCTCTGATTGGCTGTAGGTCAACGCTGCGGTTACATTCGGGCAAAACACATTGCGCGTTATGCGATTTTGGAATAGCAGACAGGTCCGGATATTAAACGTGTTCGATATCTCGCTGATGTCGGCGACGCGTCGGCGCTCCTGTCAGATCAGCGTCTTTGATCGTTCGTACATCGCGTCCGTCGCTCACGGGAGCGAGTTCTGATTCGCGCGTGATTTCGGGCTTTTGTCGGCAATCTCCACAAAACTGTCGGAATACTATCAGGATTGTTTTTTTTTTTTTCCATTTAAAACCCAAATAAAATGAAAATTTTGACACGTAACACGACGTCGACAGCTGCTTGCAAAGTTCATTTAGTAGAAATGAACTCGCACTCGTCTCTGAAAGGATTTTGTGACGTGATGTCCCTCGCCTCAGGGACCGCGACCTTTTTAACGAACGAATGAATGCAAACACATCGAACATCTTTTTCAGCTCTAAACAAAAGTATTTTCGATCCTCCTGCTTTTCTCTTGACTTTGTTGACACACGTGACCTTGAAGGGATCCGAAAATAATCCGATGGCATTACTCTCAGATTGGATTACGTTACTGATGACATTTCTTCTGAAGTCATTTGGAACGGAATCCATTTTTGACGTCGCCCCCCCTCCCCACCCCGTGCGCATGTTAGCCCGTAACGACGTAAGACCACTTCTGTGCCACGATGGTCCTGCTGGAGCTCGGCCGCCGCTGTCTGGAAGTTTCTGTCTGGCACGGATCTGTAAGCCTTTTACTTCTGTAGAAGAGAGAACCCGTTTCTGTAACGGCTTCACAGAGTTCAGCCCGGGAGCTCGTACAGTTTAGTCTAACGATCACATTTTCCACGTTCTAGTCCAGTTTTCTCTTCTCAACCTGCATTTTTGTCTCCGGGTAAAAGGCACATTTCGAGCAGGGCGCAGTGGGATTTTTAATTTTTTTCAGAAAATCATGCCCTGCTATTTTCTCAGTACGATAATCGGAGAACGTGGTTGGGGTTAGTCGGTTCCTCTTCTTGTTTTCCGCAGTTGTTCAGCGGCTGTCCAGATTCATCATCTGTTTTTTTTTTTTTTTAATCGAGTGCCAGGCTTCCTCTCAGGCTAATGTTAGACTAGAGCGAAGCACGCCCCTCACCATCGCTCCTAGAACACATGCAGTAGCTCTGCCGCTCGTCTCGTATGCCCTAGTTTTGGTGTTCGAGTATCGTTCTACGCTCTTATCAGACTGAGCAGACACGCCGCTGTGAGCTGTTTGCACTGTCACCACCGTGACCCCAGAGAAGTTAATGCGGCTATTAACACGAAGCACGTGGAGCCACGGGTTCTTTTGCTTTTTCTCCTCGTCTCTGCTCGTTCGTCCGATACCGCTGTCTTTCCGTTCACCGCGAAATCGCTCTCGGTCTGAACCGGCAGCTTGAATTCTACAGGTATAAATCAACCCACAGCTTGGGCTGCTGACAGGAAGTTGGTGTAACGTGTGGCTTCTGTTGTCACGTGGGCATCGTGTGTCTTACAGGAAACCGAAGGTGCCTCAAGACATGCCGAAGAGCTCCAAGTTCATAAACACGCACACTGTCGTAAGCTCGGCGTGTAGATAAGGCGAAGCACGCGGAGCCACGGCGTCGGCGTGCGGCTCGGTTCTCACAATTACAGCACAGGAGACCAAGCTCTGAAACTATTGGAACGGCAAGGCCAGGCCGTCTGTTTTTGCTGTAGACTGAAGACATCTGGGTTTGAGATTTAGGACTTCGGCGGTTACACAGCAGCACGTTTTGTATCAGACCACCCTATTTTTAGGTGAGGAAACGTACTGGAACTTGTAATTGACAGGTGTTCCTCGTTTCCCAGGCGTGTCCTGTTAGATCGATTGTTTAAAGAATAAATAGCTCTGAACATCTACTCGTGGTTTTAGTAAGTAGTAGTAAGCAAATTTTGTTTACAAAGCACATTTAACACAGCAAAGCTGAGCAAAGTGCTGAACATAGTAAAGAAAAGAAAAATAGAAAAGCAAATACAAAAAGACAAACAACAGAATCTCGAACTGGACCCTAAAATGGACCGGGAGCCATCAGTTAGCCTTCAGTTTCACCTGCGAAGACTGCATTTGTTGTTAAAACAAAAAGATAAACCAACATGAAGGTCAGATAGCTGTCTATGGGAGAAAAGCAAGCAACCGTTGTGAAGCTGGGAAAAGAGGGAAAATCAACCAGTGCCGTTACAAAAGCTTTTGGCATGGCCAATACAACAATTCGGAACGTCCTGAAAAAGAAAGAAACCTCTGGTGTACGCCGAATGAGTCGGCCGAGGAAAACGACAACGGCTGATGAGAGAGATTTGTGAGCGCTGTGAAGAAAAACACAAAAAACGACAGTCAGTGACTTCACCAACAGCCTCCACAGTGAAGGTCTCACAATCCGCCGGTCGAAGAAGACTTCGAGAGAAGAAATATAGAGGACATACCACAAGATGTAAACCACTCCTCAGCAGAAATGTGGGGGGGGGGCAGTGTGGAGCCGCACAAGTGTGGAGAAAGAAAGGATCTGCTCGTGATCCAAAACATACAAGCTCATCTGTGAAACATGGTGGAGGTAGCGTCATGGCTTGGGCTTGGGCGTGCATGGCTGCTTCTGGAGCAGGTTCACCAATCTTTACTGATGATGTAACTCATGATGGTAGCAGCAGAATCAATTTAAATCGTCTTCCTATTTACAGAGAAGTGCATTCAGATTAATTGGGAGGAACTTCATCATGCTGCAAGACAAAGATCCAGAACACACTGCCAACTCAACAGAGGACTTCATCAAGGGGGGAAAAGTGGAAGGTTTTACACTGGCGGAGTCAATCACCAGACCCAAACCCAATTGAGCAGCATCTCACCTCCTGAAGATGAGACTGAAGGGAGAAACCCCTCAGAACAACCGCTGAAAGAGGCTGTAGACTGTGGTGTCCGCGATAACGGGGTTGTGAGTCGCAGATCTCTGTGCATCATAACTGATTAAGGTGTGGTTCTTGTGTCTTTTTGGTTAGTTGTGTAATATTTGTACTATCAGCAGTGACCGAAGCGAATGAGTTGTAGTGGTGTAACGGTGGTGTTACCACATCGCGGTGATGTCATTTCCTGATTGTCGTATCTCACGATCGGCCAGTTCTCTTGCTCTGGAAGCAGGTTAATCCTCTTCACACGCACCGGGTTGGTTTGTTGCTCCTGCTGGATCTGTGCAGTGTGCAGCTCAGGAGTTTAGTGTGGGGCTGGAAAGTGTGCATCACTGTGGGAGTGAATCTTAAAAAAAATTCTCTCTCTCTTTAAAAAAAAAAAACATAAAAAAAAAAAAAAAAAAAAAAAAACACACACACTCACACACACACACACACACACACACACACACTCACACACACACTCTCTCTCACACACAAATTTCACACTCTCTCTCTCTCACACACACACTCTCTCTCACACTCACACTCTCTCTCTCTCTCACACACACTCTCACACACAACTCTCTCTCTCACACACACTCTCTCTCACACACACACTCTCTCTCTCAACACTACGCTCTCTCTCTCTCTCTCTCTCACACACACACTCTCACAAAACACTCTCTCTCACACACACACACTCTCTCTCTCTCACACACACAGCACTCTCTCACACTCTCACACACACACACAACTCTCTCTCTCACACACACTCTCTCTCAACACATCTCTCTCTCTCTCACACACACTCTCACACACACTCTCTCTCTCACACACACTCTCTCTCTCACACACGCACTCTCTCTCATACACACACTCTCTCTCTCTCTCACACACTCTCTCTCTCACACACACACACACACACACTCTCTCACACACACACTCTCTCTCACACACACACTCTCTCTCTCTCTCTCTCTCTCTCACACACACTCACACACACTCTCTCTCTCACACACAACTCTCTCTCTCTCACACACACACTCTCACACACACTCTCACACACACTCTCTCTCTCACACACACACTCTCTCTCTCACACACACACTCTCTCTCACACACACGCACTCTCTCTCTCTCTCTCTCTCTCTCTCTCACACACACACTCTCTCTCGCTCTCACGCACACTCTCTCTGTCTTTTTCTCTGTCTTTTTCTCTCTCTATCTCTCTCTCTTTCTGTCTCTTTCTCTGTCTTTTTCTCTCTCTCTCACTCTCACTCACTCTCTCTTACTGTCTCTTTCTCTCTCCTTTCTTTTGCGCTTTCTCTTTCTCTCTATGCCCCCTACCGCCCCCCCACCCCCAGACCTACATACACACACACACACACACACACACACACACACACAGGGGCTTGAGGAATCCCAGGTATTTAGTGCTGCATGTATGACCCCACCTAAACGCTGTAGTTCAGTACAGAAAGGAGAATGCACCGGAGGATCATTAAAGTAAGGAATCCACACAGTGTTTAAACTGCACAAAGTCCTCCGTTAGATAGTGATCATTTTTTTTCCCCCCTTCACTTGCGCAGTAGATGAAAAACACCTTCTCAGAACGTCCTGTTTGTGTGGAATGATTGATGAATTTTTATTTTATTTAATCCATCCGTGTGTGATGAATTGTTGAATGGACACGCTTATAAACCGACCCCAGCTCAAGCGTTATCTCCTGTGCTCTTCCACCTCACGGAGCTGTGTAGAACCCTGGATCAGAGGGTCTCCTCTGGAAAACGAGCACGGTCAACCAAGCCGTCGTCAAGATAACGGCTCGCCTTATGTCGGGGATTACACAACGATCACGACGTTAGAAGTAAAGAATAAAACGCAGCACGGCGCGCTGTTGGAGGAACGGGATGCTGCTGTGATTATTTCCTCGCAGCAGCTCGCTCCAAAGTCTTTCTCGTTTATCTCAGCAATTCGCACGACGATTACATTTCCTGCAGTTAAAGCACGTCTTCCATTTTATTCGTTTACAGCCCGCAATTGGATCGAGTGGAATTTCCATGCAAGTCCCTAATATCGTTACCATTATAGCAGCTATAAACAGGCACTCCATCACCAGCCTTTACCCTTTCTTCAGGTTCATAAGGAAAAGGACCAGCAGCTGGTCATGTTCCCTATAAACTATTCGCAAAGCCATTCACCATGAAATCTTTCCCCGTTCGAGCTTTACAAAGCGCTGACACTGGAGACTCCTTCCAGAAAGGATAAGCGTCTCCTCCGAGGAATCTTCGCCATATCGACAGCTAGAAGCCTTAAAATAAATGTTATCCATTTATATGGGAGCATCTGTCATACAGGTATCTGTATTCCATAGAAACGACACCTTCCGACCAATCAGAACGGAGAATTCAGCAGCACTGCGGTGTAATGAAAACAGCTAAAGATAATCTACATATATATATATATATATATATATATAAGTGTAGCAGATTATTGGGACATATCTGTAATCTGGATTATTTGTTGGTTGAGATGCTGTGAAATCCGTACACCAAGCTCTCTGGAAAGCACGCAAATGTTGAAATATGTTTCCTAAAATAAACCGATGAACAGACGTTCAGATGAGTATTACAACAGTGAGCAGATGTGTGGGAAAGCCGGTACTGCTGCGTTGGTCTCGCAGCGCCGAATCCGATCCTGCTCTCTCCAGCTGTGACGTGTCGCCGAAACCATCTGCATCCTGTCGAAATCCCGACAGTCCGCCTCGGCCTAACGAAACCCGTGAACGAGGGAACTGCTCCAGACACGTGGCGAACCCCTGAGTCCAACCAGTGCCGGGATCGGTTTGGCAAGTTCTTCCTTGACCCAGAGATTTGAATCTCTGCTAACGAGATCGGATAAACGGATCGATGGATAAATGGAAGGTTCAGACGTGTCAGGAGGGTCAGGGCTCCACGAGTAGGAGCATGCCGTTGCCAGGGATTATGAGCTTGAAGGCTTGCCTTTTTTTTGTTAAGAGTTTTTGCAAGGAATGCATAACAAATAGTCCAGAATCTGGTTCATGTACTCGCCTTTGCGGATCTGTGTCGCAATGCAGAGAAGGGGTTTATGGGTAGGCGTAGCACACAGGTGCACAGATGTGCTGGCAGCGCACTGTGTGTGTCTATAAGTGTCGCGCTAAAGCTGATTGGCTGAGCAGGGACGTATCTGTGTTCTAGATGATCATGATAGTTAGTTACCTGAAGTGCTTTAGCTAAAGCATTTAACATTTTGGTGATGGTTTATTAGAGAAATAGAAACCGTGCATTTCAGAGATGGTAGGCATTCGGTTGGGCTGATTGGACTCTGCGATTGCAGGACTGAATTGCAGAATACCGAATCGAGTTATTTGCCCGAGGTTTGGTATACCATTATAATAATATATTATGTTATATAATAAGGATTAGTAGAGGCCTCATGGCGTTGGCAGGTTGCCATCTCACAGCTTCAGCATCACCGGTGTGATCCCGAGCTCTGGTTACTCTCCCGTCTGCATTCTCACCATGTCCGTGTCAGCTTCTCCAGGTTCTCTGGTTTCCTGTCTCCTCTCAGACATGCCAGTAGGTGGACTGGCATCTCTAAACTGCCCCTGAGGTGTGACTGAGAGTATAAATCTGCGTGCGTCCGATCCAGAGTGTATTCCCGCCTCGCACCCAGTGTACCCGGGATAGTCTCCGGGTCCAATACGATCCTGAATAGTGTCTAGTGTTGTACTTCACAGCTCTCACAATGTTTCTGTCATCAGCTGTTGTCGTTTCGTTTTTGTTGTTGCTCAGCACACCAGTGGCTTCTTTCTCTTTCAAGACATTCCACATTGTTGTATTGGTCCCATGCCCAGTGTTTGTGCAATGCCTCTGATTGATCTTCCTTCTTTTTCTCAGCTTCAGAATGGTTGCTTGCATTTCTCCCATAGACAGCTCTCTGATCTTCATGTTGGTTTATCCTTTTTTTTTTTTTTAACATCAAATGCAGATGTTCACAGCTATTTATTGTTTAAACAATCAATCTAACAGGACACACCTGGGGGAATCAACGAACACCTGTCAGTCACATGTTCCAGTACGTCTCCTCACCTAAAAATCGGGTGGTCTGATACAAAATGTGCTGCTGTGTAACCCATCCACTCATGCATACCAGGAAATAAAAGCTGAAATTCTAAACTCTCATCTCATTTCCATCTTTAGATCTCAAACCCGGATGTCTACAGCAAAAACAAACGAACCGGCCTTGCCGTTCCAATAGTTTCGGAGGGGACTGTACGAAGGCCTACGCCCATGTGGCCGCTTGCGCAAGACGCCCTCACGTGTTTACGAATGCAGGGGTGCAGAAGTAAAACCAGGCCTTTGCCAGCGTAGCTGCTGTTCGCCAATAACAAGAACGAACTTGTCCACCTAGGAAGGATATTTTTGTCAAGTTAACATGCATGTGCAAGGGCACCAGAACAGAAAGCAAAAGTTTGCACCCCCGCGTCGGTTTTGTATAGGCAAAGGGAAACACGGATTCTGTGATTAAAAGTGAAATGTGGGTGTTCCCTGCAGTAACGTTCCAAAACTTCATGAAGAAATGTTTCGAAAGCGCTTTTGGTATGAATCTCATTTGTCCGCATACCTGATTAGTAGAGTTCTAACCGATACGAACTCACGAAGATGGGTCAGCATGTTAGAAATGGGTACGCTGCGAATAACATTGGGAGGAGATCCAAATGTAGATGGCTCTAGAGCTATTCCGAGGATATGGAAAAGGGGGGATGTTGGCGAGTCAAATGTTGGCGAGAATTTTCCTATCAGGAAATTCCAACGTTCTATAACTGAGATCTTTTTTCTTCTTCTTCTATTATTTATATCTTAACATTCAACCATTTTTTTTTTTTTTTTTTTTTGTTACTTGTAATAATGAAAAAAATCGAACACACCGAATATCCTGCTATGAATTTTCATTTCTTCGCACACCCTTAGGACAGAGTACAAACTTTTGCTCTCAAGTAACGCGTTGCTGTTTCGTTCTTCATGAACACATTCTTCAGTGTGCAGGAGCTGCTTGCTCCCATCACCCTGACCTTTTCTCAGTGATTTATTTCGTTGTCATTGCTTGGCGGTGCACATCTGGACAGAAAACTCTGCAGTCTCTCTAAACTCACATCTGCCAGAACCAACGTGCAGTGCCATAGGACCCGTCCGTCTACATGCTACCAGAAAAAAACTGTCCGAAACGAGTGTGAGAACCTGGAAGGGGTTAAATGTGTCCAAATGAGTTTCATTATTTATTATTATTTAAAAAAAAAAAAGTCAGCATCAGATCAACAGTAATAAAGGGCGGAAGAGGAGGGCGGTGCCTCGTTATTTAACATGTTCATTCACTGTGTAGACTGTCGTTTTATTGATTTATTTATTTAATATCTTGAATATTATGCTTATTTAGCAGATTTGTGTGTGTGTGTGTGTGTGGGTGGTTTGTTTTGTTTCCTAAACGCGGCGATACACCATCCATTGGAACAGCACTTTAGAGCCTTGTTTTCAATTTGATGCAAAGGCATGGACATGCTACATGTACAAACCAGATGTGCTACACTAGACTAGTGTGTGTGTGTGTGTGTGTGTGTGTGTGTGTGTAATTCAATATAGATCCATGTTTGCACCCTGGATCTTATTTCGCATACACGGTGTTCGTGCTCAACAGCGCTTAAATGTCCTCTCCGTATTGTATAGAGATCCTTCATGTCGAGAAGATCTAAAAGCTTTTAACTGGCACCATTAATCAGCGTCGCTCTGTCTCGAGGATCTAAAAAGCGTTGAGAGTCTCTTCCCAGCAGGCCAGACATGGTTTTCCTTAAACATCGCAAGGAGCGGTCCTACATGCCCAAACACTGACTCGTGCGAGGCGTTTGTGTCCTCAACCATCAGCAGGGCAGCAGGGCAGGTTTTTACTCGCACGAAGCGTATGCAAGAGTTTGAGGCTGAAAACGCAGGGTGATCGACGGTGTACCTGCACACGCAAGTCCTGGCACGGAGGCCGGGTTTCAGTTTACCTCACTTAACCTCGCACTGCGCTGCCGGGTTTGCAGTGCTGCAGATGGCTAGAAACACCAGGAGCTGTATACACAAACAGTCTTGGGGCTAAAAGTAGCTACCGAATGGCTGATTTAAGAGAAACTGGGTGTGTTAAGACTTCTCTCTTTTTTTTTTTTTTTCCATTTATTTTTTTTTTTTATGAGTAATTCACAAAGCGTTTAGCACTTAAACTAAACTTAGACGTACTCCAGAGGACTCCTAAGTGACCGAGGCCCGACTCTCAAACTGCAGAGTACACGGTCGTATTCCTGCCAGTGTACATCGACATACAGACCCTGTTAATAACACACACGCAGGCCTACCAAGCTACGTGGACGTTACCCAAAAATATATATATATACACAATACTGTGCAAAAGTTTTAGACACCCTCATTTTTTTCAAATGCAAATTAAAACTAAAATAAAAACAGCGGAGGCTCGACAGCTAAGGCTGCGAGTTATTGATCAGAAGGTCAGAGGTTCAAGCTCCAGCTCCACCAAGCTGCCACTTGAGCAAGGCCCTTAATCCACCGTATCAGCTCTCCGACCCCTGCTTCCTAACGCGCTGGGATCTGTGAATGAAGCATTCCGCTGTGCTGTAATGTGTATGTGACGAATAAAGGCTTCTTCTTCCTCTTAGTCGTAAGAGATCATTCTTTTGTAAAGCGATTATGATCTACACAGTTTACCCTTTAACCCTGATGTGTGTGTGTGTGTGTGTGTGTGTGAGAGAGAGAGTGCGCGAGTGCATACGCACTGCGCTGAAACACTTGACCCAGGTTGCGATCCCGTCTGAAACGCCTCCTCTCCGTGTGAACATCTCGAGCTGAACTGTAAGCGTGTGCTGATGGAACACGGTCTTAAAGTGCACCTATTATGCGTTTTCAGATCTTACCGTTCACGTTGGTGCGTTATAGAGCGGATTGTGAATGTAAAACGTCTGTAAAGTTTCAAAATTCGAATGGAGTTACCGAACCGATTCTGAGCAGCTGAAACAGCTTGAGTCGTCAGTGATTCCAGTCTTACTTCCTGTACTAACCTACGTAGGTTTGTAACAAAAAAAAAAAAAACCCCGCCTCTGGTCTTCATCGGCTGCTCGAGAACGCGTACTTTGACCCGCCCTCAAACACTACAGTTGAGGTTGCGTCCTGAATTTAGGTTAGGTTCGTGTCTAGAAGACGTTTTCTACGCTGCAAAAAAAACAAAACCTCTTTACATGGACTCCTAAAGGATGAGGGTGTAAAGCGTCAGTGGTTAGAATTCATTTTAAAACGATACCACAGCAGTTCGACCAAGACCTTCGCCAACGCACAGCTGTTCGCTAACCGGCTAACCCGTGTTATTGTCAAACTATTTACCACTGAGAAACAAAGCTAACCGGCGAACACATTTTTTTTTTTCAGACTGAGCCGAAACTCTGCTATGGTAGTGGGCGTGTCCTTTTCGACACGCGCTGTAAGGCCAATCACAACAGACTGGGACATCTGGCCAATCAGAGCAGAGGTATGCTCTCTGAAAGGAGGAGTTCGAACGGGTCGTTTGTCACCGGCGGGGTGGGGTAAATGCTGCAATTTAAATTATGAGCACATCAAAGTGTTTTTTTTTTGTTTTGTTTTGTTTTTTTTTTCCTCTTGGACGCATGTAAATCTATTGTAGGAGACCTCAAACAAAATTAGGCACGTTTCAAAACCACAAACGGTGCACTTTAACACGATCATTCCCGAATCTTTTCAACAGTTTTTTTTTTTTTTTTTCTCGTGGGATTATTCCATGGAGGATGGATGTTCTTTGTGAGGTGTTTTTCAGACACTTCCTCAGATTCCTCAGTGTTTTTGCGGCCTTGTGAATAGGACAGTCATTGTACTGAAAGTCCTAAAGTCTGTCCTTACACCCAGCTCAACCCCTCCAAGCAACATGGGCCTAGTGACGATACTATACTGTAAAATCTCACGTTTAAGCGTTGTGTATTAATCCTATATTCGACCATCTGCACATAAGCTTGGTGGTGTCCATGCATCTTCTGCTTGCACACACGCACAAAGCGTAACTGAATGGAGGTGTGTGTGTGTGTGTGTGTGTGTGTGTGTGTGCAGTGTGGTATCTCAGAGCTCGGGGACGACCCAAAAGCTACGGCTCTCGCCGGGATACTCGAGCCATTTCTATTTTTCCATCAAAACAGGATGTTGGTCGTGCAGAGAGGCCAGTGCCTCCACCTACAAATGAAAGCTGGCTTTGTTTAAGCACTTCATTGTTGCACTGATGGTTTTTTTTATGAGCTGAGGATTACGGGGGAGGAAAGCTACCTGATTTTTCCGTTAGTCACCAGTCCAGTGGTCTGAATAAACACGGCGCATTGTTGCTGTTTCCTCTCACTGTGTGCTGGACTTCCAGCGCCTCCTTCTCGCTCAAACCCCAATCCCCCCCCACCCTCTTTCTCCAGCACGTTAATAAACTCGGACAGATTCATCCGTGAAGTCTACTAGCCCTAAGGAGCTCATTCTGAGACATCAGAACGTTTACGATGAGGTACGCCATGGTCACCGCTCCCTGAAAGTTGTATATTGGTACATTTGTGGTGTTGAGTAAAGTCCATATTGTCCACAGCTGATTGTCAAACCTTGTATCGATCTACTTCTCTATACATAACAATACATACTGCGATACAAACTGTGTGCAGGAAGCACGGTGGTGGTAGCATTGTGTATTCATGCCAGGGTTTGATCCTGAGCTTGACTTAATGTCTCGCATGTTCTCCCCGTGTCTTTGTTTGGGTTCTTCTGGGTTCTCTGCTTTATTCTCACCTCCAAAAAAAAACAAAAAAACATTGCAGGAGGCGGATTGAAGACCGTCGTCCAGGGCGTAATCCCGAATCATACCCAGTGTTCCCCGGATGAGCTCCCAAGCCCTCACAAGACATCTATATCCACCACTTTCCTGACCAGCTGAAAGCACACACTGAAGATGAATGAATGATGAATGCTGTTACTGTTCCTGGCGTGAAAAAGATGTGCGATGCAGTTTCAGCGTGTACGCCAGCGTTATGTCTGCCTCTCCCTGACCACTGACGTACTGGATCCTTAAAGAAGAGACTCGAGTGTAAACGTCTTTCCCAGGCTCGCTCGAAGCCGAAGAGGGGGTTTATTCTGTCAGAATGACAACCGCCGGCGATTCTGACTCACCGCTTGGACTGGACGTTGTTCAACAGCATAAACGCTTTCCCGCAAGTCTTTGTACAATCGTGACAAATCAGCGGTTCTGTTCGACTGTACCCGGTCTGTTCCGTCGTCTGCGTTTTAGTACTTGACTACGACTTTTAAGATCTGCTGCAGTGGCCTCAGAGAGAGAGAGAGAGAGAGAGGGAAAGTTCCAGTAGCTGTTCATCATCATGTGTGAGTCAAGACACGGCTGAGTTTCATTTCATTAGTGTGGGTGTAAGCACTGCCATTTTCATCCTCGCATTACTCACATCCTGTTTGGTCACTAATGACCTGAAACTACAACGGCTCCGTTCACATCTCTGCACGCTGGTAGCGGGATTGAACAAATACTCAGTCTGTTCCAAAATTATTGGCACGCTTGGTAGAGATTGGAAATGGTTTTTAATTCTGCAACATAGAAGATCTCCGGCTCAGTAGGAAAAAACCTCAGAAGATCGCGAGTTCAAGTCTATAAGCCGTCCGTGCCCAGGAGTTGGCCGTGCTGTCTGGATATACCGATAATAAGAAGTCTTTATTGATCACAGTGAAATTCTTTTCTTCGCATACTCCAGCATGTCAGGAAGTTGGGGTCAGAGTGCAGGGTCAGCCATGATACAGCGCCCCCTGGAGCAGAGAGGGTTAAGGGCCTTGCTCAAGGGCCCAACAGTGGCAGCTTGGCAGTGCTGAGGCTCGAACCCCCGACGTTCTGATCAGTAACCAGGAGCCTTAACTCTGTTCCCTGTCAATCAGCAACGCCTCACTCACAAGTTCTGCACTAATCTTTAAAGATTTGGCCTCAACATTAGGAATGAGTTTGAGTTCACTGTCTGAGGCGGTCACGATGTCTTGAGCAGGAAACGCGTGAGCGGTCCGAGTTTGTTCAGGCTAACAGGCTAAGGGTGAGTAAGAAGAAGGTTCGACTCTGTGTAGGGAGCACCGGAGGGAGTGGACTGACCCGAAGTGTTTAGTGCATGCTGCTACACAGTGTCTCTTCACTGCTGCCGGATGTTTCTATCATGTTGACATGGATATGGTCACGGCGAATTAAAGCGAAGCCCTCATCTGATTGGCTAAGCGTAATGGGGTCATTTTGACAGAATCTGAACTATTCATAGGAGATGTGATAGTTCATTGGATGTCGCATTCAGTCCGGCCCATAAGTATTTGGACACGACACAATTTTCATAATTTTGTCTCTGTGGTAACAATAATAATAATAATAATAATTCCTTTAGATGTATATAGCATTTTTCTAGGCATTCGAAGTGCTTTACATTGAGGGAAGGAGGGAGAGGAGTGAGGGATCTCCTCAACCACAACCTGTGTGTAGCCTCCACCTGGCCAAAAATCTAGCATTAAAGGCGTTACAGCTATTTGATTTTATTTATTTATTTCATTTCACAAACTCAAAAGTAATTGAACGATAAGCAGTTTCCTGGCCAGGCGTATGGACCTGGCTGTATATATGTTAGGCGGCAGACATCTGGACAGGTGTTTGCTAAAGTTAAATAACAACTGTTGACCGATAACGTATTTTTCGATTCTAGTATTCTTTTCTATATTGCAGCAGATTAGCCTACACCAAAAAAGTCCGTCAGTCATCCAGCCCACCGTGCAGCTTCGCCGACGTGATCCTTAGTCAAATGTTTACTTTAACATTAGCCAGGATGCTAAAAGTGGCTTTTTGAGCCAGGTGAGAAAATAAACAGCCGGTCGAAACAAAAGCGGGACGTAGTCATCCGATAAGTGACTAAATACACCGTCTGCGCTTCTCCACACCGATTAAACAGAAACGGTCTTGCTAGCGTAACTTGTAACGATCGTCACTTTTCAGAATATCGAAGATCAGCATGCAGTTAGGATGCAGAAAAAACCCAACATGTAGAAACGTCAAATATGCCAGTGTCTGCTTGGACCGTAATTCTCGGACTATTGAGCGCACCTGAATATAAACCGCACCCGCTAACTTTAAAAAGAAAAACAATTTTGTACATATATAGGCCGCACTTGTCTATAAGCCGCAGGTGTCCACGTCGTAACGGTCACGATTCGTGACGTAAACGAAGCAGGACGGATGCGAGTGCAGTTAGGACGAGAGCTTTTATTGAAACAGAGGAGAGCAGACTCGATAGAAACAAGAACCATGACCAACTCAATGAACTGAGCTAACTAAACCAACTAACCTAAACATTAACTATGACATGAAACAAAGACTCTATATCTATACTCTATAAACCACTTCTACATCTATATTCTAAACTAAGTCTATACAACTCTAAACTATACTATCCGCTACTAGGCTATAAGCTATGCTACAAGCTACTAGGCTATAAGTTATGCTACAAGCTACTAGGCTATAAGCTATGCTACAAGCTACTAGGCTATAAGCTATGCTAGAAGCTACTAGGCTACAGGCTAAGCTATAAGCTACTAGGCTACAGGCTAAGCTATAAACTATGTTATAAGCTAACTAGCCTAGACATGAACTCAGACATGGACTATGGCTAGGAAACATGAACAAAGACTCTAACTATATTCTCTATCTAATTCTAACTCTAATTACCCGCGTTGTGTGTGTCATGGCTCCCGGTTTAAATACACACCAGCCAAACTACTAACAGCTGCGGACAATACCAAAACACACGTGACTCGACAACACATGACGAGACGGGGCGGAGACATGACATCAACCAATCTGCATTACTCAGTGTGTTTTCCCTGATGAGGGGGTGTGCATGAAGCGCAAAACGTCCGATCTGAAGAATGTAGTGTGAGCGCGTTAGATTGAATCCGAACACTTTCATTGGTCCACTGTGACCCGTCGGGTCATTCCGTTGGTCCTATGTGACGAGGCTAAATGTTTTGGCGGCATTGAAACTCGTTAGCCCGTAAAAATCCGTCAATTAGCCGCGTCATCGTTTAAGCCGCGGTGTTCAAAGCGTGTGAGAAAAAGTAGCGGCTTATCGTCCGGAAACGACGGTAGTTAATAAAATACAGCACGGATGAGAGTGGAGGTGAAATGAAGACAGGACGGAGAGGCCACAAATGCAAAAACCAAATCCCGACCAAGCACCAGGTGAGACTACGCGGAAACTAAGAGGGAGTTTGTATGTAGAGAGCTGATATAGACACAATCCTTATGGTTCATCATACGTTCTTACTGAGGGTTAAACTCCAGCATTGGCCTTGATTATAAATCAGTTGGTTTTTTTTAGAGCAACTGTTTCTGTCTGTTTACGGAACTCGGTGTGGTGAACAGGATTATGGGTAAACACGACGCTTCGCTGACCTTGTGCTGCAGCTGAATGAGAAGCATCTGCCCACCGAGACAGCCTTGAGTGTTCTGAAGTCTCCTCGATGACAGTGTTTAATAACAGTACATGTGAAGATTGAGTATATTCGTAGTTCTGTGTTGATTCTCTTTCAGGAGCCGAAGGTGATCCTGCCTGGGGAAGGCACATTGGTGTTTTGTGCTAGCTGTGTGTGTGGCACATGAGTGTGTTTACTGCAGCGTGTCAGGAGAATGGCACGACGTCGGAGGGCGTTAGGAACCGAGCCGTGTGACGGCACACAGACGTCCACTTAACACGGTGCAGACGTGCACGCTTAATTAAAACACCGTGATGAACTGTTATGTTATGGCTGAAGATGCATCCCAGGCCTTTGGCTTGTTTAAATGAGCATCTACCGGCGTTCATAAACTCTGACGTAACATCTAGATAAAATCCCTACTGTCTTGTTCAGATCGCAGCAGTGCCCGAGAGCCAGTGAGAGGACACTTGAGTAAGGTCCTTAGCACTTAACTGCTCGGATCAGACGAAAAGACGTCTGTCCATTTAAAAAAAAAAAAAAAAAACTGTAAATGTAAGTGGAAATGCGGTGCTAAATTGGGCGTATAAGCAGTGCGGGTTCTCTCACGTCTGCACAACAATACTGTAAACACCAGTCTCTCCAGGATTTCACGATTCTCGCAGAAGTGAACGCCAAATCAAGCAAACTCTGCGGTATCCGGAGGAACGTGCAATTTTTCAAAATGACCGCAGATTTTAAATTCTGAACGCCAATTCATGATAAAAAAAAAAACCTCCCCGACATCCTGTACGGCCTGAAACACAGCCACTCGAACACTCTCGGCACTTCCCACAGAGACGACGCGTTAGTCGGACTATTTGACGTAATTGCAGAGGACACGGACAACCACAGAGCGTTAGTTCACTGCGCATGCACACGGTGTGTCCACAGAGCGTTAGTTCACTGCGCATGCGCATGCACACGGTGTGTCCACAGAGCGTTAGTTCACTGCGGATGCGCATGCACACGGTGTGTCCACAGAGCGTTAGTTCACTGCGCATGCACACGGTGTGTCCACAGAGCGTTAGTTCACTGCGCATGCGCATGCACATGGTGTGTCCACAGAGTGTTAGTTCACTGCGCATGCGCATGCACATGGTGTGTCCACAGAGCGTTAGTTCACTGCGCATGCACACGGTGTCTCCACAGAGCGTTAGTTCACTGCGCATGCGCATGGTGTGTCCACAGAGCGTTAGTTCACTGCGCATGCACACGGTGTGTCCACAGAGCGTTAGTTCACTGCGCATGCACACGGTGTCTCCACAGAGCGTTAGTTCACTGCGCATGCGCATGGTGTGTCCACAGAGCGTTAGTTCACTGCGCATGCACACGGTGTGTCCACAGAGCGTTAGTTCACTGCGCATGCACACGGTGTCTCCACAGAGCGTTAGTTCACTGCGCATGCGCATGGTGTGTCCACAGAGCGTTAGTTCACTGCGCATGCACACGGTGTGTCCAAAGAGCGTTAGTTCACTGCGCATGCACACGGTGTCTCCACAGAGCGTTAGTTCACTGCGCATGCGCATGGTGTGTCCACAGAGCGTTAGTTCACTGCGCATGCACACGGTGTGTCCACAGAGCGTTAGTTCACTGCGCATGCACACGGTGTGTCCACAGAGCGTTAGTTCACTGCGCATGCGCATGGTGTGTCCACAGAGCGTTAGTTCACTGCGGATGCACATGCACACGGTGTCTCCACAGAGCGTTAGTTCACTGCACACGCACACGATGGCTGGATGAACTTTGTAGATGAACACACTATGCAACAGAGCCTGAGATTGGAGCATTCGTTCGTAACAGTCAAACAAATCAGCAGCGATTTGGAAATACGCTTTCAGCTACTCGTAGCCCTTCCAGACGTTATTTCACAAACGTTTATGACATGAAAGTAAACCTCGGCCTTTACTCTAGTCCACTCTTGCCTCGGTAACGTCCAGCAGCAATCAAATCGATGTGATGAAGCAAGAGAGACAATCCTACTTTCTCAACATGTATTCATACTGGTGTTTATTAAAACGTGTTCAACCCACCGCTTGAAACGAAGACAGGAATTGAACAGTCCGATGATTAAGGAGCTGCTAATAGTCGGTGTCTGAGGACTGCGGTGATTAATAGATGTGCCCGGTGGTTGCGGTTACGGAAAGCTGGCAGCGTTACAGCCACCCGTGCGATGTTTACTTGAGTGTATTAATAAAGCGTAATCACTCTTTCTAAATCCTTGGCTTTCGATGCAGTTCGATGATAAATGCTACAACATGTCACAACATTAAACACACGCGTTATTGTTATTTGGGACGTTTCAGTTGAGTATTATTACGCTTGGGTAGGATTCGGGACGAGGCCTCCTAGTTAGGCGGGCTGTCTGGGCGGCGTGTGAAGTCACTCGTGCCACGTGTTCGTCTTGTTCGTCTCGTTCAGCACACTGTGTCGAATTTTATTTTGGGTTCTGATGAGGAACCCCAGCAGCTGGTTGCAAGCTTCTGAAGCTGTCTGAACACAAGTGAGATCATGTGCTTATCAGCGTAACGCATCGGTTGCCTGATAGACGTCATAGTAGCTTTGTTGGCGTTTTAGCAGCCCAAGCCACATGTACTATCTAAACTCGCTCAGCAGAGACACCAGCAAGTTCTCGACTTTCTCCCGAAGCTTTCTTTGTCTTCTATACACATTGTACAGTGCCTTGCGAAAGTATTCGGCCCCCTTGAACTTTTCGACCTTTTGCCACATTTCAGGCTTCAAACATAAAGATATAAAATTTGAATTTTTTGTGAAGAATCACCAACAAGTGGGACACAATTGTGAAGTGGAACGAAATCTATTGGATTTTTGAAACTTTTTTAGCAAATAAAAAACTGAAAAGTGGTGCGTGCAAAATTATTCGGCCCCCTTTACTTTCATTGCAGCAAACTCACTCCAGAAGTTCAGCGAGGATCTCTGAATGATCCAATGTTGTCCTAAATGACTGATGGTGATAAATAGAATCCACCTGTGTGTAATCAAGTCTCTGTATAAATGCACCTGCTCTGTGATAGTCTCAGGGTTCTGTTGAAAGCACAGAGAGCATCATGAAGACCAAGGAACACACCAGGCAGGTCCATAATACTGTTGTGGAGAAGTTTAAAGCCGGATTTGGATACAAAAAGATTTCCCAAGCTTTAAACATCCCAAGGAGCACTGTGCAAGCGATCATTTTGAAATGGAAGGAGTATCAGACCACTGCAAATCTACCAAGACCTGGCCGTCCCTCTAAACTTTCAGCTCAGACAAGGAGAAGACTGATCAGAGATGCAGCCAAGAGGCCCATGATCACTCTGGATGAACTGCAGAGAACTACAGCTGAGGTTCAAGGGGGCCGAATACTTTCGCAAGGCACTGTAGGAGAGGTGATCTTTGACTGGATCTGACGCGACCGCGATGATTCATTTTTCTCGCAGTGAAACCTAATATTACGGTCATTCTGTGAGCCGGGATAACAAGCGCCACGATTCGCACGCGCGATATCGTCTAGTGCACTTGTTCTCACCGCGAGCGGCGGCGGCGCTGCTGGTGGTGTAGAGAGATGGAGATTTTGACCCATCTGTTTATCGCTGTTTGGTCAACAAGCGCCTCTTCGTGTAGAGCATCGAACGATCCACATCCTCTGACGCCAGCAGTCGTATTATATACGGGTCGTTTATTTCTCACCATCAGTGGAGAGCTGGTGTCAGTTCTCGCTCTCTCAGCTTCTGCTCCCTGGTGGCATTGGAACATGATCCGTCCTCTGGCCTGGGGGCATTAAAGGGTCATTAAGCTGCCCACAGTGAGAGCAGCCTGGCGCTGGCGAGACTTTGCTCTGTGTGTGTGTGTGTGTGTGTGTGTGTGTGTGTGTGTCTGACTGAGCAACATGGTGAAAAGCTGCACCTGTTGCACCCTGACATACACACACCAGAGGTTTTCCTGGTCAACACAGTGTTACTGTGTGTGTGTGTGTGTGTGTGTGTGTGTGTGTGTGTGTGTGTGTTTGTCGTTTTCAACTCATTTCACCTCATAACATACATGTTGGGTTGTTCCACCATTACTGATCTTTCTCACATAAACAGGATGCCGGTTGCTGTTGTCACTCTCTCATTAGCAAATAGTCCTACATTGACCTGCTTTCTCATCTTCTCATCACTCTACAGCTCTGGTATGAAGTATTGAATATTGCAGATTGAAGCTGTGTATAGTGAGATACAGGGAGCGCTATAGGAATCATCCGGGCAGAAAAGACCCGCTTGGCGTCCGATGTTTTGCACCGGAGCTATGAGAACAACGTCGCTAACGTAGCGAGCGCATGTCCGCCTCAACCGAAATCTACGGAGAATGTTTCGGTTGAAGTAGACTTCGTTAGACTACATTTCGACTTGCAGATCCAGGGTAATACTAGAGAAGCGAACATCACACCAGACAGGTCTTAACTGGTTGATGGTTTGTTGTTATTGTTGTTCTCGCACCAAGCTCATCGAAACTGGACGGCTGAAGATTGGAATAAGACCAGGCGATTTTGGAGAACGCTCTGTGGACACACCATGTGCATTTTTTCCAAACTCCAGCTGTGCAGTTTTGGTGTCTACTGTAGCCTCAGCATTACATTACATTACAGCATTCGACCAGAGCAACTTACAATGATCTCATTTATGCAGCTGAGGGTTAAAGACCTCGCTCAAGGGCCCAGCAGTGGCAGCTTGGCAGTTTGAACACTCAAACTTCCAATCAGACGTCCAGCGTCTTAACCGCTGAGCTACCAGCTTCTTGTTCTTGGCCGATGGGAGCTGAACTCGATGCGGTCTTCTGTAGTCTTTTTGTAGCCCATTCACCTCAAGGTTGGAGGTGTGGTGCGTTCTGAGATGCTTTTCTGCTCACCGCGGTTGTATAGTGTGGTTTGTTTGCGTTACCGTTGCCTTCCTTTCCGCTCAAACCAGTCTGGTCATTCTCCTCTGATCTCTCTCATCAGCAAGGGGTTTCTCCCTGCGGAACTGCTGCTTTCTGGATGCTTTTTTTCTTTTTTGCACCATTCTGTGTAACCTCTACAGATTGTCGTGTGTGTGTGTGTGTGTGTGTGTGTGTGAAATGTCTGAAATACTCCACCCAGCCCGTCTGGCTCCAACAACACCGAGATCACGTTTCCCCCCGTTCTGCTGTTTAATGCGCTGAAGCGCTCGATATGCGTTGTGCTGCTGCCACACGATTGGCGCGTTGGAGAATTTTTTTGGTCGATTTAATGTTCTACTTGCGTGTACGTTTCTCTCACCGGACAAATGTTTTTGTACTCCACGTCGATGATGATGTGTGTTTTTTTTGTTTTGAAACAGTCTGGTTTCATGGATATTATAAATTCCTGAACTGACCTCTAACTGTCGAAACTGGCAGTGTAGCATTCCTCCTAGTGTAGCTTCTATGAATCCCGTCAGCCTTCCTCACTCACCTTGACCTTGACGAGGGAAGAACACACGGTGGGATCTAGAGGAGCTCATGAGTAGCTCAGGTTACCCATCCACATACTCAAAAACTGAGCAAGCGGACCTGTTTTGTCCAGAACATCCCACAGATGCTGGATCAGATCGAGATCTGGGGAATCTGGAGACCGAGTCAACATCTTGAACTCTTTGTCATGTTCCTCAAACCGTTCCTGAAGCATTGTTGCAGTGTGGCAGGGCGCATTATCCTGCTGAAAGAGGCCACTGCCATACATGGTCTACGACAATGTTCTAGTTGGAGGTTTAGATTTGATTGGGCTTTTTCCTCAAATCCAAGGTCCTTTTGGAAAAACATGAGAAGCTCAAAGACACAAAACAGAGCTGAAGCAATCCAAGAGACAGACTCGACTGGTTAACGAACGACCTGATCAGATTTCCGTGGCACAGCTGATCACAGTCCTCACGCCCATGTAGACGCACAATCACACCGTGCCGAAGACTCGCACAAGACTACAGGTACGTCTGGAACAGAGGGCTGAGCAGCCCCGGGACCACTCCATATTGCTGCACCACACAGAGGGTTAAAGAAGTTCCAGACACGGCGGAAGTGATCACACAGACCCACAGACATCACACATGGACTCGAGCCTGGAGGATATTCTGGAGCCCTGCCACAAGGCCGACAGCAACCGAAAACAATCAAGCGAAACCGGTGCCAAAAATAACTAACGTCAAACATACACATGGAAAAGGATGAGAGAAATCGCTCGGGTGAGAAGCGGTGGCAAAGACCTGTTTATCTGAACAGTTACAGTTGCAATCTAAATGATTCGACCCCCAGTGTAAATCAGGTTTATTGTCCAAATTTACAACGTTCAGCTGTTTTGTAATGAACAAATCAAACCAGAGCAACTGCAACAGTCCAACACAAGCAGTGCTTCCACTGAAAATGCAGCTTCTAATGACTTCTCCCGTCTCAAAATTGCTGACATTTTATTATTAACAAAAGTAATTCACTCCAGACCTTCATGGTGCTTTTTGTGCACAAATGCACCTGCTTTCTCAGTGAAGCTTATAAATATTGTCCATTTAGAAACGATGCATTCACACTCAACCCCACTATCTCCATTTTAGTCCGAGGTTTCTTTACGCACGATCGTCGCACGATCATCGACGTTATTTATCAGTATTGTTCGCCAACGCTACACCCGCCTGGGTGCTGTCGAGTTTGGTTGTTTAACTGAGCATGTCTCAGGTTGTTAAATTGTTACACCCAAATTTACTGACACTGCAACTAGACACGGTCACATAGACATGCCAAAGAGGAAACTGTCTGTGAAATGAAAGAAAAAAAGGAAGGAAATTGAAACTTGAGTGATTTGTGTAGGTTGCGAACATTGTATTACTTAGAGTTTGTGTGTTTTGTTTTGTTTTGTTTTTTTAATGTCTTTGTGCCTGGAAAATAAAAATATATATTTGTTCCATTTCACCCAGGGAGATGGAGAGGAAGGAGAGAGTGTGTGAGAGAGAGACAGTATGAGAGAAAGAGAAAGGGAGAGGGACACTGCGAGGAAAGAGACAGTATGAGAGGGAGGGAGAGGGACACTGAGAGGAAAAAGAGTGTGAGAGAGACAGTATGAGGGAGAGGGACACTGAGGAAAGAGAGAGTGTGAGAGAGACAGTATGAGAGAGAGGGAGAGGGACACTGAGGAAAAAGAGAGTGTGAGAGCGACAGTATGGGAGAGAGGGAGAGGGACACTGAGAGGAAAGCGAGAGTGTGAGAGACAGTATGAGAGAGAGGGAGAGAGAGACAGTATGAGAGAGAGGGAGAGAGACACTGAGGAAAGAGAGAGTGTGAGAGAGACAGTATGGGGGAGAGGGACACTGAGAGGAAAGCGAGAGTGTGAGAGACAGTATGAGAGAGAGGGAGAGAGAGACAGTATGAGAGAGAGGGAGAGAGACACTGAGGAAAGAGAGAGTGTGGAGAGGACCGCGTATGGGGGAGAGGGAGAGGGACACTGAGAGGAAAGCGAGTGTGAGAGACAGTATGGAGAGGGAGAGAGAGACAGTATGAGAGAGGGAGAGAGACACTGAGGAAAGAGAGAGTGTGAGAGAGACAGTATGGGGGAGAGGGACACTGAGAGGAAAGCGAGAGTGTGAGAGACAGTATGAGAGAGAGGGAGAGAGAGACAGTATGAGAGAGAGGGAGAGAGACACTGAGGAAAGAGAGAGTGTGAGAGAGACCGTATGGGGGAGAGGGAGAGGGACACTGAGAGGAAAGCGAGAGTGTGAGAGACAGTATGAGAGAGAGGGAGAGAGAGACAGTATGAGAGAGAGGGAGAGAGACACTGAGGAAAGAGAGTGTGAGAGAGACAGTATGGGGGAGAGGGACACTGAGGAGAGCGAAAGTGTGTGAGACAGTATGAGAGAGAGGGAGAGAGAGACAGTATGAGAGAGAGGGAGAGAGACACTGAGGAAAGAGAGAGTGTGAGAGAGACAGTATGGGGGAGAGGGACACTGAGAGGAAAGCGAGAGTGTGAGAGACAGTATGAGAGAGAGGGAGAGAGAGACAGTATGAGAGAGAGGGAGAGAGACACTGAGGAAAGAGAGAGTGTGAGAGAGACAGTATGGGGGAGAGGGACACTGAGAGGAAAGCGAGAGTGTGAGAGACAGTATGAGAGAGAGGGGGAGAGAGACAGTATGAGAGAGAGGGAGAGAGACACTGAGGAAAGAGAGTGCGAGAGAGACAGTATGGGGGAGAGGGACACTGAGAGGAAAGCGAGAGTGTGAGAGACAGTATGAGAGAGAGGGAGAGAGAGACAGTATGAGAGAGAGGGAGAGAGACACTGAGGAAAGAGAGAGTGTGAGAGAGACCGTATGGGGGAGAGGGACACTGAGAGGAAAGAGAGAGTGTGAGAGAGACAGGGACACTAACAGGAGAGACAGACAGTGTGTTAGAGGTAGAGATGGGGGTTAAAGGGGGCGGTGCCGTGATCCTCAGATGAAACTGAGGTTCAGCAGATGTGTGAAGCGCTGTGTGACCGGACTAAGTGCATCATGTCCAGGTGTATGTGTGTGTGTGTGTGTGAGTGACAGACGTCGGTAGTCAGTGTTGTCACTCGGGTGCACATGGTCAGATCTTTCCCACAGATACAGTGCTGCTTTAGGGCGCTGCTGCCTGAAGGTTGAAGCCTGAAACCTTTTCATGAGGACGAAAGCCCTCCGCCCGTCCGTACAGAGGTCTTCCAGTTACAGCTCTGTCTGTGTGGCCATGACGTGGTGAGCGGAGACGGATTCACTAGCTACGACCGGTTCGGTCAGTACACTGGAGGATCTCTGCAGGAGGATCTCCTCTAACCTCACGCTGGATATTTAGGGCGTGTCGGTGTACCATTATAAGGACGTCTGGTTACGCCATGTTCTCATTTAAAGTTTAAACGTCCAACACGAAAAAAGGAATGTTCACTTTTATTTACTGTGATTAAACATTCTCTATCGAGTGTGAGAAAACAAGACGTGGGACTGTGGTCTAGCGGCGAGTGATTTTATCATCGTCGATCTGTCAAAGTGTTCAGCTGAAAAAAACAACTCCTACTATACAGTAGGTAAGTACGCGGTTTCCAACGCAGCCGTGCTCTCTTGTTTGCCGTCAAACGGTTGATCACTGCTGTGTGTCTACGTGTCCTGTAGCCAAATTCGGTGAAAACTCCCACACGACGTTAATAGTGTGATTAAGGTGTTTACACGTCTGTAATGCACTTAATTCCGTTAGTGTTTACTTCGAGTATGACTTTAGTGGGATTCAGATCAGTAACCGCCGTTTACATGCTAGTTTCTTAATCAGAGTATCGTCTTAATCGGGTTCAAAACAGATTATTGTTGTCCATGTAAACGACAGCACTCGGGCTAAGTAGTGTCACCTGGTTACTCTTTCCCTTTCTGCTCCAGTACAAACCAAGACAATAACCACCATCTTGAACATTTTAGGGGGGCACAACATTTAATGGTCCTTTTTGGTTCCCTATGTAATAAAGGCCCAAATTTTAAGACGAGCAGTAGTCTAGCAAAGTGTCTGATGTGACTGGTGTTAATACGGTGTTTAATACGGCTAGCGGTGACCTCAGGTGAAGATCGAAAGTATTGTTTAAACAGTCGACGTGTTCAGCTCACGATACGTTCCTTTATTTCCCACAAGGCGCTGGTTGTCCTGATGTGCTCTCAGGTTCTGTTTTAAACACTCAATGTATTCTTTATTTTGGCCTTCAGGTTCAGGCATTTGCTGATTACAGCATGGAAACAGGGCTCAAGCACCTCTGTTTTCCAGCAAGAAATGTGAAACCAGCTCCACATGGCCTCGGGCCGTATTTTATTTTAGATGATGATGATGATCTGGACACGGCTCTGTACTATAGGGAGATGTGGAGGAATGTTGAGGCTTCGAACGTCGAACCTGAGATCAGTGAGAGCAGAAGGTGGGCTCAAGTGTGGGTGGTGTTGGTGCTAAGTGAGTCCGTTGTTCTCCATTGAACAGCATGGGCTAGGCAACAGAAGTGAATGTGTTTTGGTTAAGTGTGTGTGTGTCACTTTGCCATTGCATAACTTTAGTCGTGAACATAAGGAGTTATGTTCTCCTCGACCCCCAGCCACTTCAACTTTGGCGTTGTAGGGGTTTATCTCCAGACGTTAGGGTGAAACCTGAGACTAGGGTTTCAGTCTTGGGGGAGGTGGAGGCCTGAGCAGCATGGGGATTTTCCTGCTCAAACGCTCCAGTTAATTACCAGGTTCAGTAGGTGTGTTACAGCAGGGAAACCACCAAACTTGGCTGGACTCCAGCACTCCAGGACAAGAGTCTTGTTTCTATCACTTTCTGCCTAGTCTGGCCTTTTTAGGATTATTGTAATAATGTTATCTTATTTATGAAATCTGCAGGATTGGGCAATACAACTCCATCTTAGAACGGGCAATGCACTGAGAAACTGATGCATTACAATGATGATGATACTGTGATAAATGACCTCACAATACGCCATGCTGCGAGTCTTTACCCAACCCTAACATCGGTCTCCATGGGTTTACATCTTTACCCAACCCTAACATCGGTCTCCATGGGTTTACATCTTTACCCAACCCTAACATCGGTCTCCATGGGTTTACATCTTTACCCAATCCTAACATCGGTCTCCATGGGTTTACATCTTTACCCAACCCTAACATCGGTCTCCATGGGTTTACATCTTTACCCAATCCTAACATCGGTCTCCATGGGTTTATATCTTTACCCAATCCTAACATCGGTCTCCATGGGCTTACATCTTTACCCAATCCTAACATCGGTCTCCACGTGTTTACATCTTTACCCAACCCTAACATCGGTCTCCATGGGTCTACATCTTTACCCAATCCTAACATCGGTCTCCATGGGTTTATATCTTTACCTAACCCTAACATCGGTCTCCATGGGTTTACATCTTTACCCAACCCTAACATCGGTCTCCATGGGTCTACATCTTTACCCAATCCTAACATCGGTCTCCACGGGTTTACATATTTACCCAACCCTAACATCGGTCTCCATGGGTTTACATCTTTACCCAATCCTAACATCGGTCTCCACGGGTTTACATCTTTACCCAACCCTAACATCGGTCTCCATGGGTTTACATCTTTACCCAATCCTAACATCGGTCTCCACGGGTTTACATATTTACCCAATCCTAACATCGGTCTCCACGGGTTTACATATTTACCTAACCCTAACATCGGTCTCCACGGGTTTACATCTTTACCTAACCCTAACATCGGTCTCCATGGGTTTACATCTTTACCCAATCATAACATCGGTCTCCATTGGTTTACATCTTTACCCAACCCTAACATCGGTCTCCATGGGTTTACATCTTTACCCAATCCTAACATCGGTCTCCATGGGTCTACATCTTTACCCAACCCTAACATCGGTCTCCATGGGTTTACATCTTTACCCAATCCTAACATCGGTCTCCATGGGTTTACATCTTTACCCAACCCTAACATCGGTCTCCATGGGTTTACATCTTTACCCAACCCTAACATCGGTCTCCATGGGTTTACATCTTTACCCAATCCTAACATCGGTCTCCATGGGTTTACATCTTTACCCAATCCTAACATCGGTCTCCATGGGCTTACATCTTTACCCAATCCTAACATCGGTCTCCATGGGTCTACAGATCAGCGTTTTACATTCAGATTTTCACAGTGTATGATTTGTGTCCCGAGTTTTGCTTTTGCAGACAGAAATTGTACACATAGTATATATGAGTTGAGATCAGCGCTCTTATAGTGACCTTTGCAGTTTAGTGTCATCGTGGCATTAAAAATATCTAGCTATTGTGATGTAGCTAGTGATTTTGTGTTCATCTGATGCAGATGTTCTCAACCTTTTGTAACCCCCAAGCCCCCACTATCATGTGCCCCCCCATATATATATGTGTGTGTGTGTGTGTGTGTGTGTGTGTGTATATACTTATATTTGGGGTTTTTTTCACAAAAAAGTCAGTAAAGGCGTCTGAAAAGTCACTATGTTGGCAACACTGGTCTGCACTGACAGCTAGATAAAAGGCAGGCTAAGCTCCGCCTCTCCTCAGCAAAAAGAAAATACAGAGGGAGAGGGAACGTGGGGTTTCTTTCATTCTATTTCAAAAAGCAATAAAATACACAGAGTAAATAAATGATGCCCTGTCTGGGTTTTTTTTTTCTTCAGACCTCTCCCTGGTTGAGAATCAGTGATAGAAGGTGATCTAACCGATCCATTGCCCAAAATTCTGACTCATTGTTTGCTCTCCTTCTCTCTCCCTCTCTGTAATGCTCATGCAGTGAGGTCAGTGCTCTGGCCAGCTGTAGCTGTGGGTAGTCCAGCACCTCTGATTACTGCTTGCTACATGTGGCGCGTCCCTTAAGCCCAAATATTTACTCGCACAGTTATCAGGCAATTAGCCTTATAGCCTCTGTTTTTCCTACTCTGTTTTTCCATCTCTGCAGGTCACTCACTGGTGGTTTGTTGTAGTTGGCGTGTGATCTGTGTTTATTGGGAGTGTGTGCTGTGCCAGCTGCTTGTTTTTTGGTTAAGGGTTTTTGTTGCTTGAACCCCTGTGTGTGATTGTGAGAAATGTTCAGTGTCCAGTTTTTATCATTCAGTAAGACCATGATCTCTTTCCAGCACACTGCCTTCACAAGAACCTTCCCTTTACAGTGCTATTCAATAATAACACGGCACTGGAAATACCGATGTGCTTTTATTTGTCATGGCACTAATAGACGTGTGTATCCCGTCATAATGTATTGTGCAGTATTTTGTAAATGATGCGATCCAATGATATGGAGTACACCTCCTTCACTGAGACAAACAGACACAGAGTCACCGCCTCGTTCACTGGGTCTGATGGGTGTAGAGGCCACACCTTCAGTGAGACTGACAGGCGCAGAGGCCACACCTTCACCGAGACTGACGGGCATGGATGCCACACCTTCACTAAGACTGAAGGACACCAAGGCCACACCTTCACCGAGTCTGATGGGCACGGATGCCACACCTTCACCGAGACTGACGGGCATGGAGGCCACAGCTTCACCGAGAATGACGGGCACGGAGGCCACACTTTCACCGAGAATGACGGGCACGGAGGCCACACCTTCTCTAAGACTGAAGGACACCAAGGCCACACCTTCACCGAGACTGACTGGCACAGAGGCCACACCTTCACCGAAGCTGACGGGCACGGAGGCCACACCTTCACCGAGACTGACGGGCACGGAGGCCACACCTTCACCGAAACTGACGGGCACGGAGGCCACACCTTCACCGAGACTGACGGGCACGGAGGCCACACCTTCACCGAAACTGACGGGCACGGAGGCCACACCTTCACCGAGACTGACGGGCACGGAGGCCACACCTTCACCGAGACTGACGGGCACGGAGGCCACACCTTCACCGAGACTGACGGGCACGGAGGCCACACCTTCACCGAAACTGACGGGCACGGAGGCCACACCTTCACCGAGACTGACGGGCACGGAGGCCACACCTTCACCGAGACTGACGGGCACGGAGGCCACACTTTCACCGAGACTGACGGGCACGGAGGCCACACCTTCACAACAAATCTCCCCTACTGGGATGAGAAGCATACTTTTACACTTCCTTCACTGAAACTGACAGCCACTGAAGCCACGCCTCCTTCACTCGGACTTACAAGCAGCACGAGTTAAGATCACCAGTCTTAAAACACACAATGCTACCAATAATCGAGTTGTGTGACATCAGACTTTCTCAAGGGGGTGGTTGGACGGTCATCTGATGTTGGAGCATGTGAGTCTGAGTCAGAGGCATAATCTTGTGTTTATAACTCCTGGCTTAACCGCTCCGTTTTCCTCTTTCTCCATTTCTCCTTACTGAGTTTGTAGCTAATAATTTTGCAGTAGTTGCTTGCCAGTGCATTGTCACGGAGATTTCCCACATGCTTGCTCACCAGCTCTCGGATTGCTTGAGGGGTGGAAAATATGTCGAGGCATTAGGCCCGATCTTCCCCCGCTCTCCTGTGAGATTATATTATTAGAGTGAGGTAAACACACTGATGGAGCTTCGATCTGCACACAGGACCAGCTCTGCTGTTCTGCCACCAAAGTGCAGTTCGGTAAAAAAAAAGAAACGACGTACAGTTTTCCTAAACCCTAAGTGTGGTCAAGCGGTCGAAGATATTTTCGTGTTTATCTTATTTCTGTTTGGACACCGCGGATATTTTCACTCTTAAAAAAATGTCTCACTCGTGTACCATTTAGCAAACGCCGGTTAGATCTGTGACGAGCTCGAGATCTATTCCTGCAGGTTTCATCTCCAACCTCTTTTAGTTTATTAAGAACTTCCGAAAGCAATGATGAGATGGTCAGGTCAGGGCACGACTATGGTCGGAGCTAAAGTCTTCAGGAAGGTACGGCTCCAGGAGCAGGGTTGGTGGTGATCTCTGTTTTAGCCTATTCCTGGCCAGATTCTACGGCGGATTCATTCTCACATAGGCTGCTCTTAGATTCACGTAACCCAGTCCAATCTGCTCAGAATTATTTCAACATGTTCGGTCTTTCCGACACCTGTGGTTTGTGGGGACATCATGCATGCAAGACCAGTATCTAATGAGCCGAACTGTTGTTCGTTTTCGTCTGACGATGCGAAGTCGCATTTGTTCACTAAAATACTGTGAGATCGCAGTGATACTGTGATACTGTGAGTCCAGGATTCATGGGCACATCAAAGTGTGTGGTGTTTTATTCTCGATAGGTCTTGTGTGTGTGTGTTTGTTGATGATTCTACAGGATCAAGCTTTGACGTCACTTCTGAGATTAATGTGTTTAACCTTAAATTAAACGTGAGACATAAGTGTCATCTAATCTGCACCACGTGTTCAATAAGCATTGTGCCAGATATAGAAATGTAGCAATCTAATGCTAATACATTCAACAGTATCAGAGGAATATGGGGCATGGGGTGGCGTCAGAAACATGGGATGTTTGTAGAACATCTATTACCAGAGTGAATTGAAAGAAATGGCATATTTGTGTTTACTACTTCGCAAAAAAAAGGTAAAAAAAGGGGGGGGGGGAGGGGGGCCCCCCCCCCCCCCCGGGGGGGGGCCCCCCCCCGTGCCCGCGCCGGGGGGGCCCCCCCGCGCCCCCCCGGCCCCCCCCCCTCTTTGGTGTTCTCTTTTTTTTTTTTGTCCCCGCCAACAGAAAGACGCTTTGTTGTTTTTTTTGTGTCTTTTTCGTTTTTTCTTTTGTTTTTTTTTTTTTTTTCTTTTCACAAAAAAAAACAAAAAATATAAATAAACCCAAAAAACCCCCACCTAACACACCCCCCCCCCCCAATATCTTCAATAAGAATTCGAATTCTGTAGAGCTGGAAGAAAAAAAAAAGAATAAAATAAATAAATAAATAAATTCATTAATTAATTTTTAAAAACACTACACTGTGTAGGTGATGCGGTTCACCCCGGTATTAAGAGTTTAACGTATTCTGCTGCTTCCTCCGCTGAAATAAAGTCCTTCTGGACTCCGTTGTATGTAACGTGAAGCCGAGATGGGTGAAGTATTCCATAGCGAGCTCCCTCAATATCACGAAGTTGACGCCGAACCTCGTTAAACGCGGCCCGGGCCCGGGCTGTCTGGACTGTGTAGTCAGGGAAAACTGAGATGGTCAGATCCCTCACTTTAATCCGCTGGAGCACTCTCGCACGGCGTAAAACGTCAACACAGTCACTGTAATAGTGGAATCTGCACACAATAGCGCGTGGTCGTTCACCCGGCTTCGGCTGAAGGGTCCAGTTGGACCGGTCCAGAACTGGCACCTTCTCCAGACCAAACGCCTCCTTTAACAAGGCCGCTACAGCAGCGGTTGTACAGGTGTCAGCGCCCTCTGGAACTCCGACTATCCTCACGTTATTGCGCCGTGACCTTGACTCCAGATCCTCACATTTATTCTCTAATTGAGTCGCAGTGAGAGACTCGATAGTAGTCTTCATGTGAATTCATACTTCATACTCCACACGTCTTAACTCCATTTGTGTTTATTTTGAGTATGACTTGTCATACTCAAATAATCGATGTTTACATGCATAGTTTCTTAATCAGAGTATCGTCTTAATCGGGTTCATATCAGATTATTGTTGTCCATGTAAACTAATTATAGACTAATCACAGATTACTGTTTTGCCTGGAAAAACAAGCAAGAGCTGCAGATCCTCTGTTCAACTCCCTTTTGGTGTAGAAGTGTGAATCCGCTCTGTGCTCAAAAAGTAAACAATGACGTACGTCTCGCTCCAGACGTCTCGGACACGAGCAAGGGCTTAAATAAGAAGTCTGTTCTGTCGTCCATCATCATTCCATCATACAGTCACTCTGCAGCTCTCACCACCCAGCATCGTCCTGTGACTCTCTTCCATTTCCACTTCCTCTTTGTTTAGGGTTTTTTTTTTTTTTTTACATGACTCCAGGGTTTTAGGATCGAGCGAATCATTTCAGCGTGTTAATGCGCGTTAACAGACTTCCAACTGTTCCCGTAGTCTCTGGTCCTTGAGTGTGTCTCACTGTGGGTCTTTATGCCGGAAGTGCCGATTCAGTCCAGACTTAACGTAGCGTTTATAACACCGTGTCCTGATAACATTATATTTGTTTGCTCGCAGCCACTTAATACTATTTCAGCTAAAAAAAAAAAAACACAATGGAGCTCATTCATTTACCGTGTTGATATTTCTGTAAAGCTGCTTTGAGACAATGTCTCAAATGATTCGATGGAAAAAAACGTTTCTTTGTATGTTTTGAAAGCTGCTTAATGATTAATGGAGTCTGACTGCATTCTTTCAGCTAATTTAACTAATGAAGGGACTGAATTCTTTCATGCGTATTCCGTCCAAACCCGTATCTCGTTACATTACTGTGTACGAGCCATGGCGTGTATGCGTTCTGTATTAATGTGGACTGATGTATTAATGACAGACCTCTGGCTACATGCGAGACACGCTCTTACACATGGAAACCATTACAGCTTTCTGTTGCTCGCTGGTGTTTTATTAACGATTTGTAATGGTTATTTATTTTCTTGTGTTTCCGTATTGGTCAAATTGTGTCCATAAATGGATGCGTTTGGTCGTCGGTGATCCTTTTAATCTAGCCGCGTTCAGTCGATGTTGGATTGGGCCCAGTGTGGGCCGAGAGGACATTCCCCACACTATTCCACCACCACCATCATCCTGAACTGTTCACGTGGCTGCTTGGGTCGATCGCCAGGTTCCACCCGATTTGGTCTTTTATTGTTGTAGCCCATTTGCCTCAAGGTTCTGTGTGTTGTGCATTCTGCTCCGCACGGTTGTGCAGTGGTTACTCGAGGCCCCGTGTACACTCGTGCGTTTTCGTTTTTAAAACTGTTGCTACGGTTACGCCTGTCGTCTACACGACTCCGGCGTTTTTTCCACCGTCCAAAACTCCGTTTTTTTTAGTTTGAAAACTCCGGGCTCGCGTTTCAGGGTAAACGGACCAAAACGAAGACTTTTGGAAATGAAGGCGTGGCTCCGCCCACATTCACCCCCTTCTGGATCATCGAGTGTCCTTCCGTGATTCGTCAAACCCATCACGCTACGTCGATCGTATACACAACACCACGGAGACTGATCCGCATACTTTGCTGGCTTTGTCGTCGTTCTTAGCAGCCTTTGTGCAGTTAAATTCCGTATTTTATAAAACTGCAGCTGCTACGTGCGCAAGAGGCGAGCCACGATTAGAGCAACGGCAACAAACCACATTTCAAGCGGCGCAAGTCCTATGTGGCATGCTAGTTTGGACTAGCAACCGACTTCCTGTTTACACTTGTAATGCGCATGCCCAGTGTGCACGAATGGTCATGTGACATGCGTATTCGATCGTGTAGTGAGGACGAGGATCGTTTCTGTAACACGGCGGAAACGCCCGTGTGGACGAGGATCTTATTCGTTTTAAAAGGAAAACGCACTAGTGTAAACAGGGTCTGAGTTACTCTAGTCTTCCTGTCGGCTCGGACCGGTGTGGCTGGTCGGGTCATTCTTCTGCGGTCTCTCGAAGGGTCTCTGCTCACAGAACTGCTGCTTACTGGTCGTATTTTGGTCAAACACTATATGTTCTAGCCATATTTATTATTATTTATCATCCAAAATTGAGATTTAGGGTTTGTGATATGGCAGTGGACAATCATGACTTATTATTTAGGATGACATCATGTCCGTTGTGCCTAACGTTGTGTTTGCGCCGATGTCTGACGTCACGTGTAAAGAGGGAAAAGGGATATGTGACGTAGTTTACTTTTTTAGGTGGGCCGATGGAAAATGGGGAGCTTTTAGTAAAACGCGCTTTTTTTTTGACCACGCTCTTGCACACCAATTCAAGTTTGATGTCAAGGTTTAATTATCAACAACTTTTCATTCATCTTTGTTTTCTGTAAACAGACAAAATAAATAACTTTATGTAAGCAGTGTGCGAGGACTTCTGTGTTAATCCAGCCAGGCTGCCACCTTTTACTGGCATGGAACAAATGGTCGACACACCATATATATATATATATTCAAGGATGTTTTGGGGTTGTTTTGCTGCCTCTGGCACTTTGTGCATTGACTGTGTGCAAGGAATCATGAAATCTGGAGACTATCAAAAGATTTTGGCCCATAACGTAGAGCCTAGTCTCAGAAAGCTGGGTCTGCGTCAGAGGTCTTGGGTGTTTCAGCAGGACAATGACCTGAAACATACATCAAAAAGCACCCAGAAATGGTTGGAGACAAAGCGCTGGAGAATTCTGAAGTGGCCATCAATGAGTCCGGATCTAAATCCCATAGAACACCTATGGAGAGATCTCAAAATGGCTGTTGCGAGAAGGCACCCTTCAAATCTGAGAGACCTGGAGCAGTTTTCAAAAGAAGAGTGGTCCACAATTCCAGTCGAGAGGTGTAGGAAGCTTGTTGATGGTTATAGGAAGCAATTGGTTTCAGTCATTTTCTCCAAAGGGTGTGCAACCAAATATTAAGCTGAGGGTGCCAACAATTTTGTCCGACGTAATTTTTGAGTTTTGTGTAAAACGATGTCAAATTTGCCTTTTTTTCTTCTGCTTTTTTTTGTGCTGTTCCAATGCACTTAAAGGTAATAAACATGTGTTTACCAAAACATTTGTCATCGCAACACTTTTCTGGGAGAAATAGTGCATTTTCTGGAGAAGTTCCAGGGGTGCCAATACTTTCGTCCACGACTGTGTATATAGATATCGATTTATAGAGATATATATGCATAGATATAGTGTGTTGACCATTTGTTCCATGTCAGAAAAACGTGGAAGCCTGGTTGGATTAACCCACAGTCCTCGCATACCGCTTATACATCAGAGCAAACACAACAATTAGGCACAACAATAATATAATGTGTGTGTGTGTGTGTGTGTGTGTATACAGCGGTTGTGTTCATTAGAAGCACAGAAACACAGAACGGTGTTAATTAACAATGGGAAGACATTGAATTGTGTTCGTTGCTAACGCTCTGGATTTCACACAGTTGTGCTAATTAGAAAAGCTCCGAATTCCTGAGAGGGGCACAGTCCAGTGTGTAGGGCGCTGGTAGTCAGAGTCAGTGTTCCTTCCAGTCCAACACTCCTGCTATAAACCATGAAGACCGAGTGTGTGTGTGTGTGTGTGTGTGTGTGTGTGTGTGTGTTGGCAGTATTTTTTTTTTTGATTCACTTACATGTGATTCATTTACATATGATTCATTTTCATGTGATTCATATTCATGCATGTGATTCATTTTCATGTGATTCATTTACATATGATTCATTTTCATGTAATTCATATTCATGCATGTGATTCATTTACAAGTGATTCATTTACATGTGATTCACTTACATGTGATTTGTTTACATAAGATTCATTTTCATGTAATTCATATTCATACATGTGATTCATTTACATGTGATTCATTTACATGTAATTCATTTTCATGTGATTCATTTACATATGATACATTTTCATGTGATTCATATTCATGCATGTGATTCATTCATACTGTTGGCAGTATTTACCTCGGCTCTATCTTGGAACCGTCTGTGCTTTAATCAGCATGATGTTGGCTGGAGGATGGAAGGAAGTATTAAGTGTTCGGAGTGATGGTGAGCAGGGCTTAGGTTGCAGAACAAAGGTTTAAGGTTTGACAAGACGGTGAATTAGATGTCGGATGCTGAACAGACCGAAGGGAGAAACCTTAGAAGACGAGCACCGGTGACTTTCAGTCCTTCTGTTTTTTATTCTACGGTCTTTATTGTCTGGGTTAGACCTGCCTTTTTGTCATGTGCATCATGGTCTGTCTTGTGGCTGCCTATGGGTATAAGCGCATGTAATGTGTGCAGACTATTAAAGAGGCGTCATTCCTCATACAGCGTCACCTACCTCTCATCATTCCACACTGGAGATCATCAGCTGTCTGACGTGGCAGTGATCCATATCGACGCTGTGCGGGGCCACAATCATCACCGCTCCTCTCGCTTTGTGTCTTTTATAGCTTTTCCTGAGCGGACGCAGCAAACACAACGCACCCGTGTGCCACTCTTGGTTGCATACAGTATTCCGATCCACTTCAAATCACCAGGTTTTAAAAGAATGTTCCAGACTGACCATCACAGGTTAGCTTCATACTTTTCTGTAAACTGTGTGCAGAACTAATCTGCATCAATTTCTGCGACACTGACTGCGTTTACATGCGCAGCAGTAATCAAATCATTGACCTGATTCTGAATAAGACAATATTCTGATTAAGGTGTTTACATGAGTCGCTTTTAAGAAGACTCCTTTCATGTTCAGGTTTTACATGTTATAGAATTATAGATCGATTAACGGCACACGTCGTTACGTCACCGCGCCACGCCGTCCGACGTTCCCTCCAGAATTTCACGTATCGACATACAGTCGGGTCTTCGTTTTGGTACCGTATACAGTTTTGGGTGTTTCATTTTTAACTTCACGAAAGCTTCAAGTGGAGTTAATTATTTGTCGTGCTGTACGTGCTAACAGACGACTGCTTGAAGCCGTGGGCTGCGTCCCAAACCGCGTACTTACCTGCTATATAGTAGACGAGATACATGTATTTCTCCTACTGTATAGAAGGTAAGTATGCGGTTTGGGACGCAGCCGCGCTCTCTTGTTTGCCGTCAAACGGTGGAGCGCTGCCGTGTGTGTACGTGTCCTGTCGCAAAATACGGTGAAAACTCCCACACGGCGTTTTCTCAAGTTTATTACCTATGTCCCGTCACCAGTCTTTTCATTTCATGACCAGGTCTGGAAGAGAACAGCATTCACACCCAACATGTTCATGAACTCCATCTTTGTTTCCATCCGAGTCTGTCGATCGGGTATGAGATCGGATCTGATCACGGGAGAGTGCCGGGCTTTCTGTTTACTAATCGACTGCGTCAATCCCTTTACTCCGTCCCTTTATTCGCCGTGGCTGGATCTAGGAGATTTAAAAATATGCTGCAGTCTAAACATGTATTCTTTGTGTATGGGGGGGGGGATAAAGAAAAAAGAAAAAAGATCAGCAGAGCCGTGTGGAAAAAGAAGAGTATTTCGAGATATGGAGATGGAAGCTGGAATGGAAACTAAAGAGAGATAGAAAGAGAAGAGCGTAACTGCATGTTGGCATTCTCCATCCTCCACAGGGTGCAGGGAGCTTATTTCCATTGGCAGCTCCTCAAAGGGCTCACCGCTACTCCCACAATGCTTTGCCCATGAACCTCTCAGCAAGCTTGTGTCAGCAGTCACGCACAGAATCATTGTAATCAAAGGAATCCTCTCTCCAAACTAAGGGGCCGCAACTGTGGGAGGGCGAGGACTCGCAGGTAATTAGGTTTTCCACTGGAGAGCCACACTTCTCTGCTGAAGGCCTGGAGATCAAAGCAGGCCTGTAAACTGCACCCCTGTAGCTAGACAGTGTTTTTTTTTTACAAAGACTTGCATTGCTTCTGTGGGGGTTTTTTTGTTTTGTTTTGTTTTTCACGAGTGTATGACACAGCTGTTGTCTCAGATCACAGCAGTTGTAGGGCTTTTCATCTGGTTTAGAACTTTGTTTTCTGACCCTGGAGTTTATCCTACTCTGCACATTTTAGTGTCAACTCATCCGCTCTAACAAGACCTTCACGAGGCTAAAAGGGGTGTGTCCGGGCAGGAAAAACACTAAAACAGCCACTGCAGGAAGCCTAAAGCAATAAGAGACACTAGTCTAGACTGTTTGGGCTGGAGAAATTCAGTAGTTAATCAGTAGTCAATCGGTTGTAATTCGGTAATTTGGTAGTAATTGAGCAACTTAAGTTGTTTGTTTGGATTTTTTTTCCTACATATCGCCCATGATTAAGTTCTGGGATTCGTTCAATTGCACTCTTTGTTTTAAGACCACTCATTATATCATGTACTCGCATTACATCCGAAATCCTATTAAAAAGCCACTGGCTGAATAAATTAAACAACCGAGTAAATATAGGCTACTTCAAGCATTATAATAAAAGTATTTTTTTTTTTTATTTAAAAAAAAAAAGCATAAAGCGCCATACGACGTCATCAGAACGCGCCATGCGACGCCGTCACAACGCACCCTGCGACGATGATAATCATTAGTTATATTAGCGTTTTCGCAGCTTCCCCTGTTAAAACCAGCCATTTTGCCGGATGTTTTGCCGCTCAGTCCGGTCCAGGGGGCGTGTACCGGCAGGAAAGTGACGTCAATTCATAGGTTCTAACCTAACTAAGATTCAACCACATGGCTCTTTTTGAATCTACCGTTTATTTACATAAACAATTATCCTGAATGGCGCATTAAAAAAAAAAATAAATAAATAAAAGTGTTCGCCCTTTTGTCAGGAGATCGCAAGCTCAGATTCGGACAACGCCACAGCCTTCTGTGGCCAGGAGTCTCCGAGGGTGTAATTTGCCTTGCAGTCTGGGTGGGAGAGAGATGGCATTGCTCTCTCCCCTGTGATTCAGAGCAACGCTTGCTAATCGTGTGCATGTATGAGGAAGAGGGCAGTTAGTGGTTTCCTCCGACTGTGTTACGCTGCGTTCTGATGGCGCGACAGTCTCGTGTCTGGCTTGAGGAGACCCGTGCTCGAGTTCACCATCCTTGGTTGGCAGCTGTTGTGTGATGGGAAGGGTAGGTGGGAATAAGTAATTGACCCACCCAACCAAATTAAGAAAAAAATACCCCATCTAAATGCCCAGTAGGACTCTTTTAGGGTAGACAAGTGACCACTCATACACATTTGAATGTAAAATGACGTTTTTGTACTGTTTTTCACTTCATGTCTGGCCAAAGGAAATCTGACAGCAATTTTTTTTTCCCCCCATTCATTGACTAAACCGTTAGGTGGTTGCGGTGTTACCATGTTAGTTAAACTTTTCCTTTAACTTCATGGAAGATGTGTTCTATCTATCTATCTGTTCAGAATGTTGTCTCACCAACTCTCTCTCTCTCTCTCTTATCTCCCCAGCTTGTCTGTTTCGCTACAACGCCCTTTCTTTAGTCTACCTTCTGTACCTGCTGCTGCTGCCATGGTTCACCTGGCCCAACAAACACACAGCACGAGGTAAGAATAATGAAAACCCTCACACTTCTCACACTCTCTCTGACCGTTTCCTCCAAATTGAACTGCAGAACTATGAAGGCTGTATCCCAAACCTAGCCACCAAAAGACCTTGGCTTGGGTCCGACGTCTTTTAGACCACGCGGTCTGTATTAGGTTTCACTTCAGCACGTCATATGCTGCATTTATTCCCTTAAAATCACTGGGCCGTATGAAGCAACCCAGACACCTGTGATGTCAGTGTGTACGCCATCAAAAGTCCAGATCGCACCCAGACTGCCCCATTCCCTTCACTTCTCATTTACACTCTCACCTGCACACACACATCAGGAGGGTCCCCGAGCATCTTTCTGGGCCCGGGGTGTAACCTGGGGTTGAAATTGAAACTGATGCTGAGCAGGAAAACAAGGTGTGTAAATATCTATACGAGTTCCAAGTTACACGAACGTGACCTGAGCGGAGCATAAGGAAAGATAACGTACTTTACCTGGCACTGTAGCAGCTAAACCCATACACTGATAGCTCAGTTGTGCCTCCCCCTGACTAGCGACACCAGACTAGCCTATAGTCTGGTGTTGGATATATCGGCCGTGTTATATTCCTGTAACAGTGATAACCCAGTGGTTTTGTCCAGTTTTATAAGCAGTTAGCCATCGCATGCAAGGAAAAGAAAACAATTCAACGGTATATACAGAAGAACGCTTTTAAACGTTTTTGGGTTTGTTTTTTTGGGGGGTTTTTTTGACGGAGAAGAATCTGGGCTCAGCCACGCATGATTAACAGTCCAGCTAACGCCCCTGTTCTGGGCTCCAGAAAGTTTCCATGAAAATGTGATGATTATTTAGCTGCTAACAGAGCTGAAAGGGGGGGAATGAAGGTTTTATGTGTACGGCTATTATGAAACTACTATAACGTTCTGGGCAAATTGAAGACCCAATGCTCCGTAATGAACAGACCGTTAAGGGCTCGTTTAATCTGTGTGGTCCTCCTGCTTGGCGAGGGTCTGAAGTGGTGCCGACAGGATTTCATGTAGCGTTTTGTTACACAACGGGCCGATAAGTAGCAGGTGATAACTGGAGCGACTTCCTATTTTTGACTGATGAGAACGGATGCGCGGGCAAAAAAAAAAAACCGCAGATGAAGGTCAGGCCTGAGCGCCTCAGCTTCCTATTAAACAGTGAATGCTGGTTTATGTCGAGGCTGATATCCGAGCCATAAGAAACGACAAACAAATCAATCCTAAAGTCCTAAATTTCTGTTCGCGGAGCATGAGATTAGTTCTAGGGATCAAATGCAGCACTTGTTTACTTTTTTTTTTTTTTTTTTTTTCTAGCCTTGTTGTTGTTAGCATTAAGATGTGAAATAAATGTCTCAGCATGTCTCAATAACAGGACACTATCAAGAGGGAAAAGGTACTGTACAGATGCCCACGAGGCGAAGACCGCAAATGTTCCAGAATCGCAACGCAACTCTACAGTACAGCGCCGAGTCGAGGCTCGGCTCGGCTAGTTCGCGACCAGCGGGGTGACGAGCACGATGGCGGCGACGGTGGTGTGCTCATACTCAGGCTCCTTTCAACACACTTAGCGTTGCTTGACTTTATAGTATACAGTAATAAAAGAGAAACGATTTATAATCTCACTCTCCGGTGTCTTCTAGAAGAGGACGGGCTCCGTATCGAGTCTGCTTCCTCTCAAGGTCTCAGGATTTTATCGATTTATTTCCTTTCTTGTCGTGATATATGAGGGATCGATTGAAAAATGCGAAATTTCTATCTTTATTTCTGTAGAGCTGCTGTCTGTCGTTAAAAGCGCTATTCAAAGCAAATTGGAAACACCCTGGACGAACCGAAGGACTAAAGCCCTGCCGCATCGCCGTGTTTAGATGGAGACGAAACGAGTGCCGGTTCTCACCGACGCCGCCGGCAGCGAGTAGTCGCAAATGTAGGCAATGTTAGGAAAACAGACCAGCATGCCAGTGAAGGTAGTTTAAACCAAAACGTGGGATTTTATTTGTAGGTGAAGTCTTTCACACGATTGAAGTTCATGAGTCACGGTGAAGACGGGGCGGTCAGAGCGCGGGCTCGCCCTGGAAGGTTCTTCGGTTGTACCTCTGGAGAATACCTACAGGTTCTATGTAGACCTACAGCGTTCCCAACTATTTCGAAAAAGACACCAGGGTTCATTGGTTTCGTGGTCTTCATGAGGACAGGGTTGGGTAACAACGACACCAGCATTCTAAGTGGCTTAGGATGAGTTCGGATTTGAAGTGAGTTAGAACTTTGTGAGAATTTGTGTTTAAAGTCTTGAATGCGAGTTAATACTCGTGTCCTGTAGCGCCACCAGGCCGAGCCTTCTGCTCAGGCACGGCAGGGTTAAGTAGATAAATCTTTCAGGGAGATGTTTGTCTTCGTGCTCGTGGCTTTTTACCCGGTAGCTGCTCCTGCTCAGGGAGGCTGGAGTTATCCTCGAGAAAAAACGTTGCTTCAATTTAGCAAGACAAACTTTCCAGCAGGTTTCTAATCGAAGACGAATAAACAGTGCTGGGGATTTCAAATCTGAAAGCAAGTTTTTTTCCATATCCTGGTCTCTGGCATGTCCGTGGTCAAGGTTAGCGCACTGAGTTATGCCTGTGTAGAACAATGGGGATTTTACACCTCCTCACACACGCACACTCTCTCTCTCTCTCTCTCTCTCTCTCTCTGCATATTTAAGTGTACATAGAGTTCTCAAATGTTTTTATTTATCAATGTTTTTATTTTATCTGTCATGGTCAGGGGATGCAATGAAGCTTATCATTTCCTGTAGTGTGAGAGGATAGTACAATCAGAAGTTGCACTTGCTTCCTACTGGTGTAAAATACGGCAGGAGTGGACAAATCAGTAGCCCGGACACGCGGGACAAGCAGATTTCATGTCCGGGGTATTCGTTTTTCATTCACAGTTTCCTGTCGGACAAGTAGGTTTAGCACGTAGGTTTAAAACGCTGTTCTTTATTGATTTTCACAAAGCATTTGGTATTTAGCTATGTTGATGGTTTAGTGGTGCATACTGTCAGTGATTACAAGGCCAAGTCTTCTGCATATTTGACCCCCCTTTCTAACAGCGACTATATGATGTCGAGATCCATCTTTTCACACTGAGGACGACTGAGGGACTCGTACACGACTGTTACAAAAGGTGCGAACGTTCGCCGATTCTCACGAATATCACGATCGCACGATATACATTAAGAGGCAGGGGGGTGCAAACTTTTGAACAGGGCGATAAATTGTTATTATTCTGTCTTCTGGCGAACATGACAATGTCTTGCGTAGTTTCTGCAGGGCAGGACTTCATGAAAAAAAGATCTTCAAACAAAAAAACTGTTTATGCCGATCATCCTGTTCAAAAGTTTACACCCCCCATGGCTCTTAATATATCGTGTCGCTTTCTGGAGCATCAGTGAACGTTCGTACCTTTTGTAACAGTCGTGTACGAGTCCCTCGGTCGTCCTCAGTGTGAAAAGATGGACCTCGACGTCATATAGTCGCTGTTAGAAAGGGCTCAACTATGCAGAAGATGCTGGAAAAGTAAAGAACGTGCAGGACCTGGAGGATTTTGTCTGAAGAACGGTGTGTAGTTGAACTGCTCAGGACAAACAAGGGACTCGTGAACAACTCTCACAAAACATAAACACAGTCGATGATCGTCCAGGATTAAGAACCAAGCGTATGTAAACTTTCGATCTGGTTCATTTGTGTAAATTCAGTGCTAGTGTGCTGGAGCTCTTATTTGCCCAGTGGGCTGGCTAATAACTGTATGATTTGTTCACACCTGGGGGAAAAAAAGAAAAGCGCTTAAAATAGATCTGGATTGAAATCTGTAATAATATCGTGGTCTCGTATTAAAACCTGGTAACAGACTAACCGATATAAGGAAGGGGAACTCCTCAGGAACACGAGCTCATTGGCACTTTGGTTGAGAGTTTGGGATTCTGTAGCTTTGTGGACGGATTTTTGACACTTCGAGAATTCCGTATAGGGAATAACGTTTGAGCTGCCAGCCGCAGTTTACTGAAAGATGCCAGAGAATTGAAGCAAAACAAAACAAAACAAGATGGCTTTTTAATTAAAGCCATGTTTCTGGCTCGCTGCTGTGAATTAGCTGCTCTCTCTGTGGCCCGGGAATGCTAGCTGAGCAGATGTGTGCAGTCAGGAGCTCCGAGTGGAGAGAAGCTTCAGGGAACGTTAAGCTGCACCAATCGAGCGTTCCCGAGCTTTCTCCGAAGTGGAAAATATAGATCACCTCTCCAGAACTCGTGCCAGCGACGCATTCGAGTCGGATTAAGTAAGGGTCACTCATTGTTTCCTCTTTGGAGGAACGGAGGAAAACGTCTTATTAATCGCTTTCCTCTGACCTTTTTGACAAAACAATGAACAAACAATGAACATGTGTGTTTTTATGTTCTTGTAGAGAATCCAGGTGATATTAGTCAAGCGTCTGAGGAAGAGTGTAGGTCCAAATGCTAATGAAGGCTAATGAGTTGCTTATGATGAAGAGCTTTGGGAGATGTTGGCGTTGATGTGACTCCAGGTTTATTTACCACAAGTTTCCAATCAGCACTGAATTTCTCCAGATTGGAGACGACCTTGGAGATTCCTTACCATTAATGCGTTTGTTGGTTGCAGTGGAAACTACTTTTATCAGAACTTCAATATCAATATCCTGAGCCAGAACTGGATCTGTTGTGGAGAATCCCAGCTGTGGTCTTTCTTGTTTCCAACTGTCTCCAGTTGGTCTTTCTTGTTTCCAACTGTCTCCAGTTGGTCTTTCTTGTATTTCCAACTGTCTCCAGTTGGTCTTTATTGTTCCCAACTGTCTCCAGTTGGTCTTTCTTGTTTCCAACTGTCTCCAGTTGGTCTTTCTTGTTTCCAACTGTCTCCAGTTGGTCTTTCTTGTATTTCCAACGAGGTTCCATTTCAGTGTGTTTGTGGATTATGCTGAAAGGTGGTTTCCTCACCGTGTGGAACATTTCAAAGCACACGGTTTCAGCTACACAACGTGGAAAGCGATGCTAGGTTTTTAGTCCGCTACGTTGTCTATGTTTTGTTAGCTAGCTAAACAAACTACAATTGCAAAGCTAGGTAAGCTAGCACATAGGCAGGGGCGATCGATATAGATTTCAAACTCTATCATGATATTTCATGGTATTTTTTTTTTTCTGTTACGATGTAAACGACTATATGAAAGTAGTAACATTTCAGCATTATCTTTTCGGCCACACCCTTCTGAACTAACGGAGTTTGCTTTACGTTACTTGTTGACACTTTGTCCTCGCTCAATTTCTGTCTCCTGTCCTCATATTCTCCCCGGCGTTTTTTGCTTGAAGTGGCGGAGCAAGTTTGACGTGTTTCGACTCTTTTGTTGATACGGGCTTTTGACACACTCTATGAATCACAGATGTTTGATGATCTGATCTTTTGTATACGAACCACTTCCTTATTATGGAGGAAGCTCATTTTTTTTAGGAATCGATTGTTCTACCTCGTCTAGGGACTCCGCCTAGGGACTCCGCCTTCCGCCATTCCTTTTAAGCTAATGAGTTGAACGTTCCCACATATAAAGCTCAATAATAATATAATCTCAGTCTAAATCATATACCAAAAGAGTTTTATTTATTTTTTTAGATGCATGTTTAGGTTATTGTCGTTAAAACCAACCCTAGGTATGGGTCAGGCTTCCGTCATCCACTATTGTTTTGCCGGAGTGATTTCTGGGATTTCAAGCGCTCAGGGCTGAATCCGATGCATCCTCGATATCAAGAAGACATCCGGGTAGACTTCATGCGTCCCTGGTACTTGCGTTTTTGAGTATTGGAATTGAACTTCGGCGGTGGATGATGGCGTAGAACAAGGACGCAAAAGAGCGCGAATACTGGAGTGCGTAAACATTGACAGTACCTGCAGGAAAAGAACGTCTTGCTCGGCGTATTCACCGGTGAGCCGCTCGGGTTCATCCTCATCGTCTCCGCAGCATTCTGCCTTTCCTGTGTTCGTCATCCCGTCTGTTTCCCGGCTCGAATTCTGTCTCACGCAGTGTCCGCTAACGAGCGTACTCCGGATCAGCTCAACGCCACGTGACGGCGAGTGAGATCTCGCGGTTCCAGTATCCGTGTCCTCACATAAACTCGGCGATACCCTGCCAAAGCAGGACGAGTCGGTGTATCGAAACCGCAATACTTTACGATTTTTTTTTTTCTTTGCACAGATTTTGAGTTTTACACGTCTGGCTGTCAGAAACAGTTGCGAGTGATACAACGAGGAGACCTCCAGGCCGGAACGCAGAAACGAGTCTGAAAGGAACGCAGCAGTTTTTGAGTGTGGTCTCGTATTTCTCAAAGTTTTCTTTAACAGCAGGCGGTCAGTAATCCGGACGGTTAATCGCGGCGGTCAGCAACGCGTCTCTCTCTCTTTTCTCTTTGCTGTCAGTGACCCCACTGTGAGGATTCGCACATCACGAGGAGATCGTGGGGTAAATAACCGGCACGGAATCACTAAATACGGCACGCCAGCGTTCATCAGGTGGCAAAGTATTTCATCGGACCGAACCGGGTGATTGAATAAATGCCGTAGCAGAGTGGATATATTTACAAGGGGGGAAAAAAACTGGCCGTCATTTGATTGATAGTTTTCTAAACATGAACCGCTTGTGTTGGCAGGTTCGCTGTGGTTTATCCAAACACACGCATTTGTGTCCATCAGTCCCTCCGGGGTTTTGTGAATCAAGCAAACTCTGCAGTATTCGGAGGAGCTTGCGATTTTTCGAAATTGCCGCAGGTCTTCCGCAGATTTGGGCCGAGCCGGTTCGGCCGAAGCCCTCTTCGATTCACGCGCATCGAACATGAGTACAGCGGAAAGGTCACGTTTCACGTTTCGCCAGTTGTTTTGTTTATCATTGTTAGTGGTTAAGTATTAAAAGGTCGTCTTTGCCACAGTTTAGTCATGTTCGTTGTTTATTTGGATTGAATTTTATGTTACTGGACCGTTCGACTTGCTATACACTGTACATATAACTTTGACGTATTTCAAACCTCCGGACCTGGACATAGAGCTGCGTAACAGTGTTCGCAAACCATTAGAGATAAAGTTCTGTTCACTGAATGTGCAGTGGTTCATCAGGAAACAGATGTTTACGTAACATCTGACCAGTATCGCCTCTGTTCTCGTCTACTGGTATGCGAGTGGGCCGAGTACCCGTCCCCCCCTTCCCCCTCCCCCTCCCCCACCCCCCACCGAGCTTCTCAGAGTTAGTGTGGGACTTGGGGAAAGAAGAGGATAGAGGCCGAGCTCTCCTGGGACTGTCTGTCATCTACCGTCGCCTCTTCCCGGGAAGTGGCGTGCTACACGATTCTGATATTTCCGAAGAAAATTGAAAGAAAGGACTGTGGCTCTCACACCAACGCAGACATACATACCAGGAGGAAATCCCTGGAGCACAGAGAGAGCGTGCGAGATCCATGCACACAGGGCGCAGGCCGGATTCAAACTCCCAGCTCGGAGTCGTGGAGGGGGGTTTGGAGACTATCCCAAGGGACTTGTGGCAAAAGGCGAGGGACACCCTGGATGGCAGGACCAACCCACTGCAGGGCACGATCACACACACACACTATGTACAGTTTGGAAGTTCCAGTGAGCCTACAACACTTGTTTTCGGACTGGAGTAACCGGAGGAAACCCCCGAAGCACAGGGAGAACATGCAAGCTCCACGCACACAGGGCAGAGGCGGGATTCGAACCCCCAATCCCGTAGGTGCGAGGCAAACGTGCTAACCTCTAAGCCACCGTGAACCCAACCCCCGCTCCATGCACGGTCCATGCACGGTGGGAAAAAAAGAAACTCGGACAAACCGATCATTATACCTCTCGTCGTGTTTCCCATGCGATGAATCTTCTGGCTTATAAGACTTCACCAAGTTGTCTAGAAAATATCTATGAAGTGTAATCGACATGTCTGACGAACATTTAGATTTATTACTTATGCATATTCTATACGTATAATCAATCGTTAGAAGCATAATCTAAATCCGGAGAATCCAAGTGTGTACCGAGTTTGATGAACCCTGTGAACCGAGTTTGTATGAACCCTGTGAACCCTGTACAACAATTTTTTACAACACTTTTCTGCACTGCAATGAATTGGCATTAGATATTCGCGTCCGTAATAAATAACCCTGAGGCCAGATTCCAATTAAGGAGTTAGCAGAGGGCCTCAGGAAGGGAGGTAGATCTCAACTAGGACAACAGATGGAGACCGACAGATGCTCACTGAGGCCTAAGAAGGGAGTGTTGGTCAAGGTCAGAAAGAAACCGTGTCCTCATAAAACCTTTCGAAGAAAAAACCACTAACTGCGCATGCTCCACAAATTGACGATAACGTACAGACGTGAGTATTTCATTGTGGCAAAGAAGATTGGTCTGTTTTAACGAGGAAAGGGAAAACCCCGCCCTTTCGACGAGTACTCCGTGAAGAAGAGTATAAAAAGCGCTGTGTGTTTGCATATTTTCGCCCCTTCTGCAGACTTTATTGTTTCAATAAAGTCTATTTACTTTTTGACCTCTACTAACTCTCCGTCTCTGAAGTTTCTTGTTTTCCACGACGGTTGAACCCAGGTTAGACATGCTGATCGGGTCAATTAACTGGAGGGAAAAAAATGAAGCAGTAGGGGCGAGGAGAATCATCGGTTCACTCGTCTATTTGAGAAGTACCACGCGTCCCTACAGTGCTCGCTGTCTCACCGCTCGGCGCTCGGCCGGTTCTCGCTGTACGAGCTCTCCTTGTGGAAACACCCAGCATTTTATTCTGGATCCTGGAAAAACAAACACCTTATGCAGGATACGCGGCTGAATTACAGCCATTCAGTTACCTTACTGCAACTGAACAGAGCTGTTTTCCTGTTCCTTCCTAGAACTCGTGAGCGGAAACATCTGAAGTTACTCTCCTGGGCGAGTATTTCGTCTGTAAGGCAGTGAGACTGTCGTTAAATCTTACGATACTTCATGTTTTGATACTATAAAAGGCCTGTTTTTGGGATGCGAGATTCCAAATGTGCAGTGGAAGGATTAAACCTCAAAAATCCTTTGTGTGTGTGTGTGTGTGTGTGTGTGTGTGTGTGTGCTGTCAGTGTCCTGTGGCGCCTGCGTAAACCCAACACCCTGTGTGCTGTGGCTTCTTGTTATTCTTTCCACCGAGTCTGGGCAGCCTTCTCTCACCCCCTCACATCGCTACAGAAGTGCACTCGTGTCAGGTGCAGCCTTGTTAAAACAATGTTCACAGCCCCGTTTTATGGAAAGTCTCCCAAAGCAAATATTGTCGTCCGGGACGATAATTCTGATTCCCAGTGCAGCTGAAACGTGGAGTCCGGCCGATCGGCTCGCGGCGCGTGTAACGAAAGAGGTCGAACAGAAATGCAGCGGGAAAGACCAGTAAAGAGCCTGAAAGCCTTTCAGGACGAGTTACGGAGCGTCTAAGCGTTAACCCTGACACACACACGCACACACTCACTCCGAGTCAGTGACGCAGACCGCTGAGAAAATTCCATCGGAGCAAACGCGAGTGACATCTAGCTGCAGCCTCGTACATGAGCGGAATCCTCTCCGAACTCACAAGGGTAAGGGATGGGATTTGAACTTGACAACCGTCTGGTCGTGTACACCGTCCCCGCCGTGTCCCGGAGAGACAAGTACACAAATACGCGCTGTCTTGTGTGTCAGGAGATTCGTGTCTGGGGGGGAAAATGCAGTCAATCCGATGCGGATCATATTAAAAACGACAATAAAACAGTGGAGTTTGAAAGTTTGTTCTAGATTTCTGCGTGAATGTGACCTAAAACATCATCAGAAGTACTAAGAGGAGGTAAAGAGAACCTAATTAAACTTACGAGACAATAAAATTATACTTGGTCATTTATTTATTGAGGAAAATGATCCATACATATTGTATTGGATGTATTATGACATATCTGTGAGTGGCGAAAGTATGTGAACCTGTGTTTTCAGTATCTGGTGTGACCCCCTTGTGCAGCGATAACTGCAACTCGACCTTTCCGGTAACTGTTGATCCGCTTGGAGGAATTTTAACCCGTTCCTCAGTACAGAACAGCGTCATCTCTGGGATGTTGGTGGGTTTCCTCACATGAACTGCTTGCTTCAGGTCCTTCCACAACATTTCCACTGGATTAAGGATTTTTTTTCGTGTCCTCCTAGGCAGAATCTCATCTGTTGGTCTGAGTGGAGTGCTAATGACAGTATAGCGGAATGAGACCGTAAGTTCCTTGAACAAGACCCTAACCCTCATCTGCTCTATAAGCCTTCCTCACTTGTAACCAACCCTCTTGCGTAATGTAGACTGTGTTTACTAAACAGAGTCCACATCCAGGACTGCCTCATATTGGACCTGTTAAAGCTTTATTGTAGACTTGTTAATTTTATTACCTTAGTGCAGCGTGGCACCATGTTCCCTCTCGGCTCTTAAAATAGGGTCCAGCCGCCGGGTCCAGAACACGCCGGTAATTACTCCAGCAGTGCGCAATTAGCCGTGTGGGGTAGCAGTGCCAAAGTTAGCATGCGTTCATTTCAGTTTTGCCAAATGCATACTGCAGGAGGGAGAAGCAGTGGGCGCTGAGAGATGTATCTTTATTTTGTCGGAAATTAACCAATGAGCTTTCAGTACACTGACTCACAGCACAGTGACCATGAAATCCAGAAGTCGTGTTAAGGAAATGCTTATAAATTCTTACATTAAATCTGTGACCTGTATTTCTAAGAGTTTCAAAAGCATCTTGATTACTGATGCGAAAACACCGGCCAGGTGTGTGTGTGTGTGTGTGTGTGTGTGTGGTATAAAATTACGAGTTGTGTGAGAGCTGCTAATTAAAAGTGCATAGTGTGGTTGCTAAAGTAGCTGGTTGGATGTTAGCCCATTACACTCTTATCTAATAGCTCAAGCTTTTATTAAAAAAAAAAATAAATAAATAAATAAATAAATAAATAAGAAAAGCCAAACGTTTTCTTTTTGGTTAAAGTTAGGTTTAGGTGTAGACATAGCCCTAATTTCTCCATCTGGGGATTAATATCTCCTTTTATCAAAATAATAAGGACAGTAAGGTGTGTGTGTGTGTGTGTGTGTGTGTGTGTGTTCAGTTGATCAGTTATGAGAGCAAGAAACAAAACATTCGAGTTCTTCGAGTGTAACTTTTACAGGTCGACCATGTATTTTACAGATACTGACAACTAACTTGGGAAGGACCTGCTGATACTCGATTAATCAAGCGATAGTTTTTAAAATCAATAAAAACATAACACTCAAAAGTAAAATATTGCAGAACTTCATTACAAAAATAAACAGCGCTGGCTGTACCATTAAAATTGTACTGTACTTTTTAAAACGATATAAATATGAATATATGAACTATTAATAAATATACAAGTAAATAAAAGATATATGTCCAAACTGAACCAAAAAGTAATATTCCAAATAACAAATAAAAATGGAGGCATCTAAAATGAATCACAAAAACACTTCAAATAACACAACAAAATTTGCCAGTGATGGTTTTAATTTCGCCTCTAGAGGCCGCTCTCGTATCATATAAGGACAGCTTATGTAACAGTAGGTTTATGGTTGTCCGTGAACATGTTAACATTAGTGTGTGCAGCCCCTCCTCATTACATAGGCTGAAAACTTGATGGGAGGAAGATTCAATAGATGAGATAAAACATGGAATAAAATATTGTGGCGAGTCTATTCTTCTTCCACTTGTGCGAGATTTGGACTGATCCAATGCAAAATCCTTCACCGTGTCCACCTGAATAATGCCAAGTTATCAAAGTTTTCTAGTGATGTAGATCCCGACACAGCTGCACATTAACGTATGTCTTGGTCATGCCTCTCTTTGCACAAGTATTGGAGAGAAATTTTCTAAACCATCTCAGAAAGTACAAATTCTCCTGTTAGAACCCGCCGCCGTTATGGCACTTTGCTGTTATCAAGATATGTAGCAGACTTCATTGCCATTAGAACCCTCATTGCTAGACCACTAATTCTGTTATGTTGGAAACTGCCCGCCCCTCCCATATGGTGTCTGTGGATTAGAGAAATTGTACGCTTTATTAAGTTGGAGAAAAACATAATACAAAGGCAACCTGTGTAAACACTCAATACAGGTTTTTTTGTTTGTTTTTTATTGAAGAAAAAAAACAGTTGTTCAAGACATATCACCAATGTGAAAAACTAACTGCCCCTTAAAATTTAAATCTGGCTGTGCCATCCTTCGCAGCAATAACTGCAACCAAACGAGTCCAATAACTGGAGATCAGTCTTTCACTTACTTCTAGGACTAGGATTTACTTCTATGCTTTGGATCATTGTCTTGCTACATAATCCAGCGCGAACTTGAGTTTCAACCGGACATCCTCCTTTAGGATTTTCTGGTAGAGAGCAGAATTCATGTTTCCCTCAATTACTGCAAGTTGCCCAGAAGCAGCAAAGCATCCCCACACCATCACACTTCCACCACCATGCTTCACTGTAGGTCTGATGTTCTTTCTGTGGAATTCTGTGTTTGGTTTACGCCAGATGTCTTCCAAACAGTTCCACTTTCGACTCATCAATCCACAGAACATTCTCCCAAAAGGTTTGAGGATCATCAAGGTGTGTTTTGGAAAAAATTCATACGGGCTTTGATGTTCTTCTGGGTTAGCAGTGGTTTTCACCTCGCCACTCTTCCATGGATGCCACGAATGGTGACCTTTATTGATGCAAGAGAGACCTGTTGGTCCTTTGATGTTGTCCTTGGCTCTTTTGTGACTTCCTGTCTGAGTCACTGCTGTGCTCTCGGAGGAATTTTAAACGGTCAGCCACTTCTGTGAAGGATCACTACTGGGCCGAGTTTTTCCATTTGGAGATAACGGCTCTCGCTGTGGTTTTTTGGAGTCCCAGAGCCTTTGAAATAGCTTTGGAACCCTTCCCAGACCGATGTATTTCAATCACCTTCTTCCTCATCGTTTCTGGAATTTAAACTTTCAACTTTGGTATAGTGTAAAACTCAGTAAGACCTTTTAACCAACTTCATGCCGTTGAGAAAGTTCTATTTAAGTGTTGATTTGATTGAACAGGGCTCACAGTAATCAGGCCTGGTTGCATCTAATCCAGCTGGACCGCATTATGAACGCAGCTTCATAGATTTGGGGAATTATTAACTATTGGGGCGAATTCATTTTCACACAGTTGGTATTAGATAACTTTTTTTTTTGCTTCAATAAAGAACATAATTTATAGAAACTGTATTTTTTGTTTACTCAGGTTGCCTTTGCTTTATCTTCTAATTTCTGAAACAATTTAGTATGTACACAAAAACAGAAGAACTCGGGACGGGGCGAATACTTTTTGAATTTATTACACCAATAAGCAGTGAGACCGGATCTCGAATGACTTCAAATGACAATTTGAGTTCTCTACTTGTCTGCACCATCTTATGTTATATTGTACACTTCCTCTCCAATAGTGCACTACATGTAGTACCTGCCCTTTGATATTCAGCCACAGGGGGATAGACACACTTTTTTTCTTCAAGTACATTTGGAAGTAAGATGCCCACTGTGCCCACGTTCGCCTCAGGTTCCTGGTCTTGGCTGACCGGAGTGGAGCCTGATGTGGTCTTCTGCTGTTGTAGACAATCTGCCTCAAGATTCGATATGTTGTGCTCGGTGAGATGCTTTTCTGCTCACCACGGTTGTAAAGAGAGGTTGTTCGAGTTACTGTGGCCTTCCTGTCAAATCGAACTAGTGCGCTTTCCTTTACGAAGGCCATTTTCTTTTGCAGAAGTGCCACTCACTGGATGATTTATGTATTTCTTTTCAGTTTAAACGGTAAAGATCGCCGTGCGTGGAAATCCCAGGCGAACTCTAGTGTCTGCAGTACTCGAAGCAGCCCGTCTGGCACCAGCACCCACGCCTCGGTCAAAGTCACTGAGATCGCAGATCTTTTGATGAGAACAATAACCTGTATATGCCTTGTCCGTGCCCTTCTGCCACATGATTGGCTAATTGGATAACTCCACGCGTGAGTACACCGGTGTTCCTATTAAAGTGTCTGGTGTAGTAGGATGTGTCTCTTAACAATCATGTATGGTTAGGCTTTCAGCAGCGTTCCAATGAGAATGAGATTCATCCTGTTTTCCTTTGTGGAGTGATGTATGGACGCGCAGCTGAAAAAACAAAATGCTAAGCCACTTTTTAGAGAGCCACTGCCGACGCACAGAAACTTCGCTGATGCGGCCGTCAAAGAATCGAACACAAAGCAAGCAGATTGTCCAGCGTTCTTTCAACAAGAAAAAAAAAAAAGATCCCTGACGTGAGCACGGACACCACAAAGCCTACGGACAAATAACCACATGGAAACACAGTAATATCGATTACGGTCATGAAACAAGTTCAAAGCTCCAAGCTACTCCATGTCCACCATGGGCCTTCATGCGACCCTGCCAGGAGCAGCTGGAGGTCCGGGTCGCACCTGCCGTGTCCCAAATTTCGTTCCCGTTTGCAGGACAGGAGCGCTTCAGGACGAGCTGTTCTTTCCAACACACAATGAAAAGCCATTAGAGGATTTGCATGACTCTTGTGAACAAAACAGGAACATGCATGAATCGTTCTCGTTTTTCCTTCCCAGCGAGCGAGGGAGAGGAATTTCTTTTTTGAGATCACGTTACAGTCGGTGTGAGGAAACATTCACGTTTTTCTCATTACAACTCTGCTGCAGCGCTGCTTTTCTGACCCAGAGTTTCACTCTCACGTCGATCAGAGGCCTGGGTGGGCCAAAACCTTAAACTAAGCAACAGTGCGCTCTATATATATATATAAACAGGCGTTATATAGATTATTATGGGATAGATTACTGTTAGAGAAGAGGCACGTCCTTAGTTAAACAGTTAAACAGAAGCCGTGTGTGATCAGTTGCTCTTAAAACAGGCTTTATCGTCTTAAAATCGTAAACTGGATATTACTCAGCGTATTCTGACATGTTCGTAGGTGTGTGTGTGTGTGTGTGTGTGTGTTTGTAATGACATCCAGGATATCTCAGAAAATGGTCATAATTTGTGACCTAATTTATTACGATATTGTCATTATTACAATATATTACATTGTATCGTCATATCACCCAGTTTTAGCGTGTTATGTTATACGGAGTCTCTCTCTCTCTCTCTCTCTCTCTCTCTCTCTCTCTCTCTCTCTCAGATACTCTTTTTATACCCAATCAGGATACTGACCTGCTGCCAGTAAACCCAATTAGTTCCAAAATGTTTCTCGAGATGTTTCTTTTTTTAGTAACACGTACTTTTCCAGCCTTTTGTTGACCCCGTCCCAACTTTTTCGAGACCATCAAATTCAAAACGACCTTAATTTTTTCCTTAAAATGCCACGTTTCCTCCGTCGAAACATTTTGACATGTTTTCTATTGTGAATCACGTATGGGTTTATGAGATTTGCAGATCATTACGTCGCGTCTTTATTTCACATTTCGCACGGCGTCCCAACTTTTTTGGGAATCGGGGTCGTAATTACATGAGGCTCCCCGAGTGCCGATGCATGCGTCAACTGTCCGAGTCGTTTCTTCTTATTTGTTCTGGAGAAGTGAATTGTATTTGCTTTGTTTATGTTGATGTGCATCAGATGCACAAAGGTGTGGCCTCCTGTCCTCGGGAACACGAAGCTTTTTGAAAAAACCCCTTTTTCTTTTGGACGGGATTTGGACGCGCATTTTCGAGAACACCGTTCCGAACGTGGGAAGTCCGTCTCTGCTGCTGGACGTTTGACATAGCAGTTTATGACATACTATTGCCACCTACTGGGCTGGCATACTTATGTGAGCATTTTAAAATGATTTTGCCGATATTCTCCAAACCGCTGTTCAGGTGGATGACTTTTTTGTTGTTGTTGTTTTTGTTGTTGTTGTTGTTGTTGTTGTTAAAAGCTCTGTTTTCATAATATATCCCGGTATGTACGGACAATGCCTAAGACTTGAAGTCAGACAAAATACTGTTTTGGCAACGTGCTTGCACGAAGAGTACCTGTCGCTGGACAATATTCCCACGTGGAAACTGAGCCATGTGTCCGAAGTGAGGTTCTGAGGTGCGAAGGTGACCGCCCATCTCCACCTACTGTACAGTACTTCAGCAGTGTCGCGCCCATCATGCACGCCACTTTAAGGAGCTATTCCTGTATTTAAATGAACATACACTTTGCTAGGCCTTGTGTCTGCTTTTAAATGCGGAGTCTCGACTGCAGCCCAAATGAGCCATAAAACGAGATGTTTCCTCCGGCCACGATGCAAAACATGCCCATAAAAGTGTAGTCACTGGCTGTCTCTAGTAGTCTGACTGAGCTCTGGCAACCCGTCTAACGTCTGCGATGGAAACCGATGGGTTTTGTAGCCACGTAAACTATACGAGTTGTAGCAGGACAAGACCCAACGCCGATCCTTGTAAATTAAACCATGTAGGACTGCTGGGGGTTTCAGACTCCTCCGAACTTAATCCAGGAGAGTCCTGGCAATGACGCTCAGTTCCTGCATGTGACGTTATTGATGTGTACGTTATCCTTTTACCGGCTCGGGCTCTATCTGAGCGTGTAATGGCCCGGGTGTAAACTGGGATCACAGATCTGCCTCGACTGTCTGCGCTCGAGTGTCGTTTTTTTTTTTTTTTTTACGCTTTAATCGGAAACGTTCTCTGCCCTTTCGTTGCCGCTGTGCGTCGGTGTCGCCTTTCGAGGTCATATTGTACACGTTTCTCTGTTCCTGACTCACGTAAACGTCTCCTCCTTCTGTCTGTCTCTTGTCTTTACAGGACACACCGGGCGATTCGTCATCGCTTTGTTCAGCACCAGTCTGCTGTTCCTGCTCGCTCATGTGTGTTTCCAGATCTGTCTCTACACAGTGCCTGGCCTGGATGATGCTCTGGGACACAACTGTGAGTGAACAGCCTTATCACTATTATTAATTTTCGTAGTAGAAGTATTGGTGGTGGTAGTAGTGACCTGCTGCTGTAATCCTAAAGACTGTCCTCATACTGAACTCCTCTACAGTTTACAGTGTTTACATGAGTCGCTTTTTAGAAGACTCCTTTCATGTTCAGGTTTTACATGTTATAGAATTATAGATCGATTAACGTCACGTCGTTACGTCACCGCGCCGCGCCGTCCGACGTTCCCTCCAGAATTTCACGTATCGACATACAGTCGGGTTTTCGTTATGGGACCGTATACAGTTTTGGGTGTTTCATTTTTAACTTCACGAAAGCGTCAAGTGCAGTTAATGATTTGTCGTGCTGTACGTGCTAACAGACGACTGCTTGATCTCGATGCACGTGGTCCTTCGTGTGTAGCAGATCCGCCCTCAATACGTCACAGTAATGCGGCGTTCATGGTGAAGCTCTAATAACACCATGTCCCACCTCGGGACGTCCGATGCCCGAAGTGGAAAACGAACACGGACGCCTCCATGAAAGCGTGTCTTTATTGTATGCTCTGTCAGAGCACGTAAAGCTCTTTAACCACACTTTTACAGTTACAGGCCCGACCTACTGGTGTTGTTCAGCTGTAGCGAACTTTAAACCTTTACGCAGGATTTTGTCCTGAAATCGTCGCACGGCAAACAACAGCTGACTTTAGCGAGCAGCTAAGCAACAAGCCAGCCGATGTTCGTGGTAACTCTAATGTTGTTGATCGCTTTCACAAAACTGCAGTTAGTATGGCGTGACTTTAACCCATAAGACTGGTGAGAAAGCTACACCACGTTGACGTGTCGCGATCGCAAGTTGAAGAGAATTACAAGTCGCAGCTTTGCCTCCAGCGCAGCAGAAAAACGGCCCCCAGCTTATATGTTCGGGGAGCTTGAAGAGACTCTTGTTCCCACCTGAGACATCTTATAGTGCCCATCTTCAAACGTGTAGCAGACCATCGTTTATATTGGATTCCCTTGTGCTTGATTTGTTTGTTTGCTTTAATCGAGCGGTGTTTGCCCTGGATTCTAGTTTTTGAGAGTTTAAGAGTGGCAGATTCTGTTTAACATGTCTCAGCTGTGCATCGTCAGAGGTGCGATGTTGCCTTGTGTAGTATCGATATCCAAATAAAAACCCAAATGAACCTGTTCAACGAAGAGATTTATATTTGATTGTTTCTGTCAACATTTCGATCCTTTATGACCGTGTGCTCTTCACAGGTAGCACATGGGTGACTCTGTCGAGGCACATCGGGGTGTCCAGGTATGTACATAACGTGTAAAATCATACTAAAAAGGGGCATTGGCACGTTATAGTTTGTGAATGAGATGTGTGTAGTTTATTATACATCACTGATATTAATATTAAACCTCTCGATTATATTCAAGTACTTTTAATTGCAATGTTACTTTTTGGTTCAGTTTGGACTTGTATCTTTTATTTATTTATATATATATATATATATATATATACACACACACACACACACACACACAGTATCTCCCCTAAGTAAGTACACCCCTCACATTTTTGTAAATGTTTGATGATATCTTTTCATGTGACAACACTGAAGAAGTGACACTTTGCTACAATGTAAAGTAGTGAGTGTACAGCTTGTGTAACAGTGTCAATTTACTGTCCCCTCAAAATAACTCAACACACAGACATTAATGTCTAAACCGCTGGCCTGTTCTGAGTGGAACCTGTCCTGTTAAACCGCTGTATGGTCTTGGCCACCATGCTGCAGCTCAGTGTCAGGGTCTACAATCTTCTTATACCCTAGGCCATCTTTATGTAGAGCAACAATTCTTTTTTTTCAGATCCTCAGAGAGTTCGTTGCCATGAGGTGCCATGTTGAACTTCCAGTGACCAGTATGAGGGAGTGTGAGAGCGATGACACCAAATTTAACACACCTGCTCCCCATTCACACCTGAGACCTTGTAACACTAACAAGTCACATGACAACGGAGAGGGAAAATGGCTAATTGGGCCCAATTTGGACATTTTCACTTAGGGGTGTACTCACTTTTGTTTCCAGTGGTTTAGACATTAATGTCTGTGTGTTGAGTTATTTTGAGGGACAGTAACTGTACACTGTTACACAAGCTGTACACTCACTACTTTACATTGTAGCACAGTGTCATTTCTTCAGTGTTGTCACATGAAAAGATATCATCAAATATTTACAGAAATGTGAGGGGTGTACTAACTTTTGTGAGATACTGTATTAATGTATAATGTTCCTATTATTTATGTGCCGATAATCGAGTCATGTACAATACGGTGTGATATTCAAGGACCACCATATTGTAATCTGGGACAGTTCATAATTGTTTCCTGTACAGTTTCCTAGGCAACATGTTTTCAAGATACATTTTGCCACGTACACGAAGTAGCATATAGACAGCTGGCTTCCATATATGGTGAAATTGAAGCAGCATGCCCTTTGTCGATTTGTACGATGATCACAGAAAGAGAAAGCAAGCTAAATGCCTAGACACCGTGTTACTGAAAGAGAAAGAGTGCACGTCCAATTAAAATGAACACACGTTTTCCCGTTGCTGGGACCATTTGTTTACGCCTTTAGAGGACGCACCCCAGAATTTACTTCGTGTTAGCTCTTAGATTTGAGTTGTACAGACACAAAAACTCGCCATATGCTACTAATCCATGTCCAGAGAAACTCGGATTAGCAGGCAAGAAATGAAGACTCCAGACTTTCAGTGCCAACACAATAGGAATGCTTTTGTGCCAATTTTCCCTACAAATCTACAAACTTATGGCCAACTATCACAAACTCAGCCCAGCTATAAAAACACTGGCTGTAGTTTTACAATGTAACCCTGGCTTAAAGTTGCTCGTTTTGGGCAAATCTGAAGGAAGCAGCACATATTCTTGTCAAAGACAGTCCCGAAGTCTGGAAATGTTCTGACATGTGGTGATACTGACAGGACCGAATACTCTAAATCACCCCTAATGATGTAAAATGGTAAATGGCACACTTATATAGCGCTTTTAATCCAAAGCGCTTTACACTGTGTCTCATTCACACACACACACACACACACACACCCCAATGGTAGCAGAGCTACAATGCAAGGTGCTAACATGCCATATGGAGCAACTTAGGGTTCAGTGTCTTGCCCAAGGACACTTCGGTATGTGGAGTCATGTGGGCCGGGAATCGAACCGCCGACCCTACGGTTAGTGGACAACCCGCTCTACCACCTGAGCCACGGCCGCCCGTTTAACGATGCACGTTAGAATGTAAAACTGCGTCCGAATGTCCGTACTGCCCCACATAGAGCGGGCGAAAAGCAGTACGCCGAAGGATTATGTCCGAATTCTCCGAGATTCTGCAGTACAGAACCAATGGACACTGCGCTATCCCATAATGCAACGGGACTGGCACCGAAGAGCAGTCAGAAATCAAAAACCGTGGAAAGCAGTATAAATCGTTGTAGGTTTAAACAAGGACCTACAGTTGCGGCGCAGGTGCTCTAATCTGACGGGATCTTTAAGTGTTTTGCAGTTGTGACGTCGTCGTAGGTCACATGACAATGCCTATTTGGTGGACGTAACAGTAGGTACTGAATCCATCGCAGTAGATACCGTTAAAGTACACGCTTTAGGATGGAGCCTAAATGTTATAAACCTTGTAAACGTTTAAAATCTCACAGGAAATGCCCATGACTTGTTTGCACGTGAATGAATAAATGGATAACTGCATTGATCTTTGAGCCATGATACGTATGATGAGCGATGCTGATGCCTCCAGAATGCCTCTGGACGATCCCTGGAACACCGTGCGTCTCCTTTCCCCGGACCTGGGTGTGTTCATCGTGTCTCTGATCACCATGGTGCTGTGTAAGCGTTTGCTGAAGAGGACCGAGGTGGCGTCCGTGGCGCACGGCTCCCATCAAGAGGTAGGTGGACTGTGTCACGCCACATGACTTCCTATCCGCAAATTCTGCTCACTAAATAGAGTATAACGTAACGTGCAGTTCCACCATAGAAGCCTTTTTAAGGAACCCAGGAACGTTTTAGAAACTTCAAATCTTTCAAACACACGGGCTATATCTAGTTCATGGGCCGTAGATCCGGGACGGTTTTTAGCTCCAGCTACAGGTTCGAACCTTTTGGTGAACCACAGATGGGGGGGGTGGATTCTAGACAGGAGTCTCCAAGGTTCATGAATAGAAACGAGGATATTCCTGTACAGTCTAGGACGTGTCCTTAAACACACTTGAGTAGGATCTGGTGAGCGTAAACCACTCGTCTGTGCCGTGGTGCAGCGGGTGTGTTTACAGCAGAGCCGCAGACGCTTGTTTTAGACACTGGAACGGTGTGCCAAGCTTCCCTTTCTTTTTTTACTGGCATCAGTTTTGAAGAAGTGAAACTCTTCGGTCTGCACAACTTCCGAACGTGTGTGCTGACTTATTGCTGCCTGCTTCTTCGCGGGAGGGTTTAATCTCTGGATTTCAGGGATTTCGAAGAGACAATGGTTTCTTTCTCTGTTTTTTGAGTCATGTGCGTCGCAGGATGTCTTTTGAATGTGCGGATAGGTTTCTCCAGAAGAGTTATATTTATATTTTCAGTTCTCTGATCTGTTTAGGGGACTCCCCTGTCTGACTCATACACACACACACACACACACACACACACACACACACACACTCGTTCTGTTGAATGAGGTCCAAAGCCAAACTGTCTTTCAAACAGGATCGCTGCAGCATGTAGACCATTTTTCCATTTTCTGTGTCAGTGCTTAAAGTTTTGGGTGTTTTCTTTCTTTCTGTCTTTCTTCGTACTCGGACGTTCTCACTCACTCTCTTCGTACCATCTGGGAAAAGTACAGCCGGGTCCGACGACTTCCTCCCGCCCGTTCCCATGACAACCCTGTCAACAAACAGAACAGAAGGCTGTGTGTCAGCGTAGGAAAATAGAAACATAATTAGATCAATTAGCGACCGACTCGCCGAGCGCTCGTGTCTGCAACACCGAGACCGGCCAAGAATAGAAACGCAGTCCTAAATGTTTGTTGGTTTAAACAGAGGATTGTTGGTCCAGCTACTCTGTTTTCCGCTCCCTCAGTGCCAGACTCTGAGCTGATAGGATAGCGTTGGGGACTGTCAAACACCAGAACTGTTGATCTTACCGGAAATCTGTCTCCGGCCGCCTGGTGTCCCGTGCCGCCTTCATGCTGGATATTTGAGTAATGTGTCTTTCAGGCACGTATCAGCCTGGACATCTTCCAGCAGGTTTTCAACACACGGCGGTGGACACATATTTTCCGACCGAAGAATCCAGATTAGCATTGCGTGACCCGCGCCAGTGTTCTGTTCGAGTTTTTTTTTTCATATTCAAACAGACTCGGAGCCTCGTAACGGTTTCGTCAACTAATATATTGTCCGATGAGATTTTTCACTAACTTGTTTTCTTTTTGACGGAAAGCCGCTGGGAAGAGAAGGCAGGGACTGCGACGTTTACCACAGTCGCTGTGTGTTTGGAGCGTGGTACAGATGAACCGGTTCAAGAAAATTGCACAAAGGGGGCTGTAAGGGGGAGTTTTGAAATGTAAGGCAGACCTTTGAAATATATTTGTGATCCATTGTTTTTTTTTTTATTATTATTATTACTTGGGATAATTACGTCATTATATTTCTATGTTGTTTTCATGTTATACTTGGGCGATTCCAAACGTTTTTTGCGCTCGCCTTCAGTGTTCTGCAGACGGATCGTATCGAGCGATGCTGAAATGGATGAAACGGTCCGCGTTATGATCGATCTAAAGCTTGTTTTTCAAGACGTTTTTTTTTTTTTTTTCTTTCACGTTGCCCAAATCCCTCGGCCTTGCAACATCAGAAGCATAGTTCAGTTCTGTGGTGTAGAGCCAGACGTTGGAGATGCGAGGCGTGCACGCTGTGTGTATTAAACTCATTCCACCGCTCAGTCACGCTGATAACGTTGCCGCGATAGGCAAACATGCTAATCCGCTGCCGTACGAGCAAACATACAGTGCGCTCTGTCCTGTTTACATAGTTACGTCTGATTTATAGCCGTGCGTTTCTTTTTCTTTCTGTCGGTCATTTATATACCACACTTTCACGAGGCAGCAAAGCTAACTGTAGCAGTAGCTGTTCTGTTGTCACACAGCTTTATTACACAAGGGTTAGTGGTGGCGTTGTGGTTAAGGTGTTGAGCTTGTGGCCAGAAGATTGTGAGTCTTGATGGTTAGACTGTATTCTGGCTCAGCTGTCACTGGGAGAAAATGAATAACTGCATTTTTGTAAATATATCCATCCATCCATCTTCTACCGCTTACTCCTTTTCAGGGTCGCGGGGAACCTGGAGTCTATCCCAGGGAGCGAGGGTACGAGGTAGGGTACACTCTGGACAGGGTGCCAGTCCATCGCAGGGCACAATCACATACACACTCACACACCCATTCATACACTACGGACACTTTAGACGCGCCAGTCAGCCTACCGTGCATGTCTTTGGACTGGGGGAGGAAACCGGAGCACGGGGAGAACCCGGACCCTGGAGGTGTGAGCCGAACGTGCTAACCACTAAGCCACCCATACATACATACATACATACATACATACAGAGAGAGAGAGAGTAGTTGCAATCGGAATTATTCAACCTCCCATTGCAAATCTGGTCTATTCTAAAAATGTACAGACTTTCAGCTGCGATGAACACATCAAACAAAAGCAATTGTAAGAGTTCAACACAACACATGCTTCAAGTTTCCCGAAATTCAACCGAAAATGCAACTAATAATGATTTCTCCAGTCTCAAAATTCTTCGACCCCTTCACGGTAAGCATCTTTAGTACTCAGTAGAGCACCTTTTTGCTGCAAATGAGATGCATAGCTTCTGGCAGCGTTCCTGAGGAATATTAGTCTATTCCTCGTGAGCAACGGTCTCCAGTTCAGTAATATTCTTGGGTTTGCGTGCTGCAACCGCCTTCTTCAAATCCCACCAGAGATTTTCTAGGTTCAAGTCAGGTGACTGTGATGGGCCTGTAGGCCTGGGTTATGATGTGATAGCTGTCTGAACCTGCATACTTGGGCAGTAGATCAGAGGTTGTCAACAGGTCAGCCGTGATCCAGACCCAGACCCAGCAAAGTATTTCACCGGACCAAACTGAGATGTTACGAATCACCGGAGGGAACTATGGACTTCAATTCCCAGCAGCCACTGCACCTCTGCATCACGGTCACCTGACCACCCGCACCTGACTCTCATCCCGTTTAACGAGCACCGGTCTGTTTGCACCTCACTCTTTGTCTGGATTTGTTTGTCTCAGATTGTCACGTTATGCTCTCCCGTGCCCTAAGTATCGGTTTATGTTTATTTCCCTTGTGCACGTACAGTATGCTTAGTGTCTTTTGTGTTTAGTCTGAACTCTTATTAAACGTTGAATAAATTCAGCATTGAATTTATGTGATGTCACACTCCACGATAGCGGTTAATGAAAGTAGACACTCCGGGCTTGAAGGATTTGCAGTTTTTCCATAAGTATTAGCCTCCTAGGTTTAAATGTTATTTGGTTGTGGAAGTTGTATACAGTCTTTTATTATCCAAAAAGCTTTAGTTGTGCTGTCCGTTTTTTTTTTTTATCTCTGTACCAATGTTGTTATGTAGATTTGCCCAAAAAGGAGCTCACACCCCTCCCCTTTCCCACGTCCCTGCTCACAAGCAGCTAAACACGGTCATGGTACTCTACACACAGAAACCCAACAGTGTCTTGACTTGATAACAGACTTGCGGCGATCAAATGATTTGTCTGTTTATACGGCTTAAAAATGGTCTAATAGGTTGATTTCCGTTCTGCCGAATGTCATAAGTTATAAAGTAAAGTTTAAAGTTATAAAGTAAAGTGAATACGACGATGCAGCTGGTTCTGTTACCTAGAATCTGGAAAGAGCGAACTCTTCTGTTCGTGTCTGAAAACTTAAAGGAACAGCTTTACCTGTGACTGTTACAAAACACAGACACAGGAGACTCCTTCCTGAGTTGTTAAACATGTCATTCCAGGAGACCCAAACAGACGAAGAAGAAGAAGAGGAGGAGGAGGAGGACGAAGAAGGCGAGAGGGAGGAGGAAGAGGACAGGAAGGTGCAAAAGACAAGAGTACCAGCTCAGCTGTGCGCTGATCTCAAAGCCACGGCTCAGCGTTTCCTCCACAACATGGGCAGAGTACTGGCCGTCACGCTGCTGGGGCTGGCCGGTGAGAAACAACACACCTACACGCTAATGGAGAATGCACACTCATGGAATGCGTACGCAGAGAATACATACAGTATGTGTTGAACCTGTACACAGCGAGCGCGCACACACTGAGGGAATACATACGTACGGAGAGAATGCACATTTTTAGAACATGCCTTTTGTATTTATATTTATAGCATGTACAGAATATCTAGCATGTCTGGAGCATATAGAAAACACAGATGTGCTACATATCGAGAGTACACCAAAGCGCTCTCGATGTTTTGGACATGTATTATCCTTACGGACGTCATTCACTCAGAAATGTTACTAATATTGAATCAATGTTAATTAAGGAATAAAAACAAAACAAACAAAAAAAAAGTGGGGCATGTTATTATTGGAGAATAATCAGCGGCTACGTTTACACGCACGTGTAATTCCGTGTCAGATCTATATCCGGGTTGCAGCCATATTCCGACTATATGTTAAATAAGGTAAACAAAATGGCCCTGATCATCTGCTTCGGTTGATGTATAAGTACTGGAGATTATTCGTATTTCCTGCATGTCCGTGTTTAAACTAACTGAGCGATTATTTGCTTGAAAAAATATTTGTGAATCCGCATGTGACGTTCTCCTCAGGTATCACATTGCCCTCGGCGTTCTCCTCCGTCTACTTCCTGCTCTTTGTCATCGTGTGTACCTGGTGGGCCTGCCACCTTCCCATCAGCCACCTGGGCTTCAACGCACTGTGTGTGATGGTGGGCTTGTTCACAGCGGGGCACTTGGTGTGCTTGTACTTGTACCAGAGCACGGTGGCGCAGAGCTTCCTCACCCCGAGCAGCCTGTGGGCCAGGTACGCTTTAGCACTACGCACTCCTCCAATCACATCACTGCTGCTCTGTCGAATGAGTACATCACACTGACGTCTCCTCTACCGGACATACACATGAAACAAAATCGACTAGTTTGTGTCTGATTATCAGGAACTTCTGGCTAAATCTTCTCGGCCGTAATTCCTTTCCCTTAAAGTTACGGAGCTAACTGATTTTAGAAATGTTCTGATTCTTGGTGTTTGATGGTAAATGTCTAACAGTTTTAATAGGTGGAGTTGAAAAGGATTTGGATGATTTTTTTTTTTTTTTCTCTGCTTGAGCCAGATCCACATTCGTTCCCCTCGCACAGAAAGCTGTAGAGTTAGCATGCGGACTGTCATGACATCGCTTCCAAAACCAATGAGCCAGTGATGATGTCCGGAGTCAAGATTTCCCTTCCTAGAATTTTCTATATATCTGCATAAATATGACCCTAAAACATTATCAGATTTTCTCACAAGTCCTGACAGTAGATAAAGAGAATTAAATTATTGGATAAATTGAGGAAAATGATCCAATATGACAGATCTGTGAGTGGCGAACGTATGTGAACCTTGTGCTTTCAGTATGTGGTGTGACCCCCTTGCGCAGCGATAACTGCAACTAAATCTTTCCGGTAACTGTTGATCGGTCCTGCACATCAGCTTGGATTAATTTTAGTCCGTTCCTCGGTACAGAGCAGCTTCATCTCTGGGATGTTGTTTGGTTTCCACACATGAACTACTTGCTTCAGGTCCTTCCACAACATTTCCAATGGATTGAGGTCGGGACTTTGACTCGGCCGTTCCAAAAGATCACCTTTATTTTTCTTTAACCATAGAATGACTCGTGTACTTAGGGTCGCTGTCTTGCTACATGACCCACTTTCTCTTGAGATTCAGTTCATGAATTATCTGCTGTAATTCAGAGTTAATTGTTCCATCAATGATGAGTCTTCCTGGCCCAGATCCAGCAAAACAGGCCCAGACCATGATACTACCACCTCCGTGTTTCACAGATGGGACAAGCTTCTTATGCTGGAATGCAGTGTTTTCCTTTCTCCAAACCTAACGCAGAAACTGCAGAGGGACAGCAGTGTTCTTTTTGGAGAGCACTGGCTTCCTCCTTGCAACCCTGCCATGCACACCTTTTGTTCAGTGTTCTCCTGATGGTGGAGTCATGAACATTAAAATTTGCCAATGTCAGAGAGGTCTATAGTTGCTTAGAAGTTACCCTGGCTTCCTTTGTGACCTCAGGGACTATTATACGTCTTGCTCTTAGGGTGATCTCTGTTGGTGGACCACTCCTGGGGAAGATAACGCCGGTCTTAAATGTCCTCCATTTCTACTGTCTGACTGTGGATTGTCCAAACTCTTTAGAGGTGGTTTTCTAAACTTTTCCAGCCTGATGAGCACCAACCATGCGTTCTTAACCCTGATCACCACCACTTGTATAGCGCCTACTGCATTTCGTACCACGTGACAACGATTAGTGATGCTGTTAGTGTTTTCCTCTATATTCTTCATATTGTCGTCCTCAGTGCTCAGTTCCGAAACATTTCTAACCTTGTTGTTTCTGCTGGTCTTACAGCAGCTGAGAAAATGTTGGAAACCATCCCACTCTCTTTGGAATAGACATAGGATATGTTGGATGTCATATAAATGGGTCTTTCAGCAGCTAGAATCAATGGTGCTAATGGTATACCCTTATAGTGCTATTGATGTGCTATTGTGTTCGTGTTATTCTCCCTTTTACAGCTTTTACACAGAGCTGCACCAAGTGAAATTGTTTTAGTCTTCCCACGTCCTGGTGTCACCTACATCCTGCCACTCATCATTCAAAGAAAAAAAAACCCACCAGTCACTCGTAATATGTACGCGTGTGTTATGTAGATGTGAGATGTATGCGAACGAAGAGGCGGCGTGTGATGGATGTAGGACGATGTGTCATGTAGAAGTGTGGGCGGGTGCAGGGATGAGCACGTTTAGCTGGGAACGTTCCTGGATCGTTTATTTTCCACGGTGTGTGTGAAGGGAGCAGGGATTGACAGGAAGGGAAGTTCTGTGGGAAGTCCCCTAGCCGTCAGGGTTCTGTGCCATCCTGGCAGATCGGGCTGCCGGTTATGTGCATTCTTCCCATCCTACAAATATCTCCTGAACTTTGTACTGGTACGAATGTGATGATGGATGTCAGGCACAGACTGCAGAATAGTTCTGCAAAATTCCACACACACACACACACACGCACGCACGCGCGCATCATTCTAACCTGAAGCTTCTGTTTTTCTCCAGGCTTTTTGGCCTTAAGGATATCATTAGCCCTTTTAATTGCTCCTCCCACTCTGATGAACTCTTGTTCAACACACGGCATGATTGGCCTGTGTATGTCAATCCGGGCATCCTCTTTCTTCTCTACATCACCGTAGTAACAGTCCTGAAGATGAGCAGTCATGGTTACCTAGAAAAGGTAGGTTGCACACTCTCTTTTTTTTTTTTTTTAAACTGAATCACAACCACCATTTTACCTTTACCTGGTGCTTATTAGTGTATGATGGGATTGGTTTTACAGAATGAGGGCGTGGGAGAGGAGGTGGAGCTAATGCCATGGGGGGAGGGCCGAATAACCCCTGAAGATGACACTAAGGTGGGTCCACAAACATACAAATCCTGGCTAACTCGTTTAATGCATTCGTTTTTTGTTTTTTTCTTTCAATTATTTAACCAGAAAAACACTGATTTCAGTTTAAACTCGGGTTTTTATTTCCTCCACGGCGCTGGGGCAGTGTAAATGTCTCCAAGTAGTGTTTTGATGCAGGAATAACTGATTTCTTATTAAAGAAATTCAACATGAGTGTAGAATGGCTTTCTGTTCATCATGCTTGCTGCATGCACCGAGACAACATGGAGGACATCCAGACTGTTGTCATGGTTGTGATGGGACCCACTGCATTCGGTCCGGTACTTTTCCGGTATTTTCCGGACTATAAAGCGCACCGGATTGTAATGCGCAATATCGATGACCGGGTCTACGTTCATACATAAGGCGCATTCACTCTCAACATTGTTCAGTTGGAACATAAAATACAAAACAATACCCTCACGTTTTCGCTCTTCCACAAATCCGTCAAATTCTTCATCCCCCGTGTCTGAGGTAAACAGTTCGGCGATTTCAGCACGAAGCACGCCCGGATCTCTCTCGTCATCATCCGAGTCAGTCTCGTTGCTGTTACTTAGCCGGTTAGCGATGATTCCGCCCTTCGTGAAAGCTCGAACGATACTTGAGACTCATAGCTTAGCCATCTCGCCATCTCTGTTTGGTCTTCTTCTTGCTTCCTCCACGTTTCTGAGCACCACATAAAATCGGTTCGAGGTCAGTAAGCACAACCGGAATGAATACATAAGGCGCACCGGATTATAAGGCGAACTGTCGGTTTTTGATCAAATGAAAGGAATTTTAAGTGCGCCGCATGGTCCGAAAAATACGGTACTGCTCGGCCGTTGATGCGCTACGTACTGATCGGTATAAGTGTGTAGTATGAATACAATCCGGATGTACTACATCATCCATGTCGGCATTGTCCTGTGACCTACAAATCTGCCTTCAGACATTTTCGGTTCTGACAGCTTCGCCTTATGTGATCGCACCGTGTGCATAACTTCCCCACTGCACAATCTCAGCAGAAGCTGTAGGTCATCCGGGTATTTCTCGCCTACCGATTTATGAACAGTGAGAATTCGGACGTAGTACACCTTCGGCGTACTGCCTTTCAACCTGCTGTATAGTAGGGTAGTAGGGACGTTCACGTGCAGCCATAGTTTCATGCACATCGATTTAGAACAGTGATTGTGTTTTTGGGAGGCGTCCTGATAATAGGAATTAACGCACACCCTCCAGCCGGCCAGTCAGAGGCGGCTTTTCTGTGCTCACAGACAATATTTGAGATGCAAGATCTTTGTCAGATGTACTTGGTGCAATGAAATCCTTATTTTGTCCATTCGTCTCAAGACAGCAGGGTAAAAGGGCATAAGTAAACAATTCAGAGACCAAAAAATACACCAATAAGTGTCTGTTGGAAATTGTTACACGTAATTACATTTTTTATAAAAAAAAATATATATATATATTATATTACACCTACCCTGTCCGGGGTATCCCCCGCCTTGGGCCCGGAGTTCCCTGGGATATGCTTCCCCCCCCCACACTGTGTAGGATAAGCGCTATGGAAAACGAATGGATGGATGGATGGATGGATGGATGGATGGATATTACACCGTTTATACGGAGACAGAGCCTTTTTTCCTACACGAGCCATACAGTTAGACATACAGTTTAGAAGACATACTCATCAATTGGCTTAGGCTAGACAACTAAAAGTAGAATGTGGGATGTTATTCAAACAGTGAAATTTGTTCTGCTGGCTGTAAATGAATTTAGCATTAGATTTAAGGGTTTTTCATCATGGGAAAAAAGTAATATCGCGTTTTAAAAAAAAACCCATACTGTAGGCTTTAGGCATCGCGATGCATACAGAATTGTTCTACACTTACGCATATTGGCATCCTGAATTTGAGAAGAAAAAATAAATCTTTAGTCACAGTACTAATGGAGACAGCAGCAGTAGATCATGCAGAGTGGGTCAGAGTGGGTCTGTCTGAATGGCACGCTTAGAGGTTTGTGTCTTAATAGCATGAACTATCGTATAACCGTATACTACAACAATGGAAATTTCCATTACGGAGCTTGTTTCTGTGATGATTGCAGCGTTGCTTGAATATTTGATTGCTCTGTGCTGCGTTTCCGTTTAAACGATCGGTTTTTATTTTCATTCTAGCGAATGTTGCTGGCTACAAGTGAAAGTCCCGAGCAGGAGACGGACACCAGCGGTGCCAAAGCCCACGACACAAACGGTTCCAGCCAACACGACCTAGGTAAATCTGTGTGTTTCTACCAGACAGAGATTCAGCGGTGTATTTGGGACTCTGCGTGTCTAGTGATGCTAATGCGCACAGATGTGCCGTGACACACCAGGTTCAGTTTACAGGGAGTGAATATTTATGCTCATTAAGCTTTAACGATGAGGCCTGTTACAGAAACCGTTACAACGAGTTATAACCGTAACTCAAGTTTACTGTAATGGTACAAGATCAGTTTCGGGACCTTTGCTATCACAAACGCCTCTAAATCTGTAGAGAGAGCTCCAGAATTAATGGCACCCTTGGTGAAGATGGTAAAAATAAATAAATAAATAAATTTTAAGTGTGAAATTAAGGTAAGACATATGTTTGTGTGTGTGTGTGTGTGTGTGTGTGTGTGTCAGGTCCCAGCTCAGAGACAGTGCAACAGCAGCAGCAGCAGCAACAGCAGCAGGACAGTCCTGTACGATTAGTGGGGAGGATGATCATGCAGCAGAGTTACATCTGTGCTCTCATCGCCATGATGGTAACGTCCTCTTCGTCTTTTCTTTTATCAGCTTCATGCGTTCTGTATGTAAAGTAAAACATGATACTATTGATAATACCTGCATTTCGGCAGTTACGGTGGATATATGAATATATATGCAGGTATGGAGTATCACCTACCACAGCTGGTTGACGTTTGTGCTGCTCTTATGGGCGTGTGTGATCTGGATGCTGCGAGCACGCCGCCGCTTCGCTATGCTCTGCTCGCCCTTCATCCTGCTGTATGGGATTGGCCTATGCTGCCTGCAGTACGTCTGGGCCATGGAGCTGGAGCGCGAGCTGCCAAAGCACTTGGGTTACATGAGCCTGAAACAGATGGGACTTGACCAAGCGCCTTATCCCTGCCTACGCCTGGGAGCCATGGTGAGGACTTCTGAGAAACCCAGTCTACTGTGCTGCGGATGACATTTCATCAGGAATGAATCCTGCACGTGAATAGTATTACTGTTCGTAATAACCATAGCATGTGACGCTCCGTCTGCTGTTTCCGCCCATACCGCACTGATTATTGTCCCTAAAACACCCAGGAACTATAAGGCTTGCTCAACAAAGATCAAAGCAAAGAGGGAGTAAAATCGCCCAAAACGTTTAATATCTAAAATGATAAGTTGCTTGGAAAAAGTGGTTTAAAAAAAAAAAAGACAAAGAAAAAGGTACAGGAGCACCTCTCGTTTTACCCCCACAGCGAAGACATTTAGCGTTTATAAATGTGCACACCCTCAAACATACACGCCTCTACCCCTTTCACTGAAAAGCCAATGTTGCATGGATCTCTATCTGCGTCTTGGAACCCGATTATCTTTGTTATTTTCTGACTCGTATATTTGAATGCCTTCCTGCCACAGATTCAATCCTAACTCATGTTCTCTAATGAGATTTTCAGCTTCCTCTGTTTCTTAAAACGATTTGGCAAAAGTGCCAGAGTGAACATTTTCACACTTTTGTCCTGTCTGCACATTGAAATGAGCTTTAAAAATGTATTTATTTATTTATTTATTTTTGTACTTCCCCCAAAAGACGTAAAAAAGATCCATCCTGACTTTAAAAGCCACTCGTGATCCGTCTCAAACGTTCGGTCCCGTCAGTGTTTTAAACGAGACGTCCCGATCTTAAATAACGAATGTGTATCCTGCCCGTTCTGTAACATAACCACGATGTATAAAAAAAAGTGCTTCTCACGCCGTTTCTTGCCCAGCTGCTGTTCACGCTGACGTTCTGGCTGCTTTTACGACACTCGGTGAAGGATAAGTTCGGGAGGAAGAAGAGGCAGAGCGTCCCACTCGAGGAGGTCACGACTGGAGGTGAGAGACGCGGCTGAACTCCACTCCACACCTTCTCACACTCACTCCTTTGATCAACACGTGTGTGAAAGAGGCCACGTGATGGTGGGAAGGAAATCAGATCTCCGGCTGGTTCCTTGATGCGGTCGAACGTGTTGAGTTTCATCGACTTGAGCTCAGGATAATTTAAAAATAAATAAATAAATCAATCAATAAGCGCTCTTTCCTGTGTTAGTCCCATGTAGGCATTTCAAAACACATGAACATGACTCTCTCTCTCTCTCTCTCTCTCTCTCTCACACACACAAACACACACACACACACACTCTCTTATCCTCCAGAGAACATGGGTCATGACGACTCCATTCTAAAGCTGCTGGGAAGAGTCGTGATGAGTCTTTATGCTAAGTATTGGATCTACGTGTGTGGAGGGATGTTCATCATGGTCAGTTTTGCTGGGAGGCTGGTGGGCTACAAGATCGTCTACATGCTGCTGTTTCTGCTCTGCATGTGCCTCTACCAGGTAAAACCCCCACATCCTGCTTACTATAACAGTGTACTAACTAGACCACTATGTTTTTGTTTGTTTATTCTGTTCAAAATTATGCAAACACTAACAGTAAGTAAGCATCTGCTATTATTATTATTATTATTATTAATAATAATATTATCATTATCTTCGTCATTGATGATCTCTCTCTCTCTCTCTCTCTCTCTCTCTCTCTCTCTCTCTCTCTCTCTCTCTCTCTCTCTCTCTCTCTGTCTCTGCAGGTGTACTACCCTCTATGGAGGAGGCTATTAAAGCCATTCTGGTGGTTGGTGGTGGCCTACACCATGTTGGTGCTGACTGCCATCTACACCTATCAGTTTGAGGACTTTCCAGACTACTGGAAGAACTTCACCGGCTTCACAGAGGATCAGTACGCTATATAACCTTATTAACTTGTCCAAACAGCAGATATTAGTTCGCTGACATTTTAGTGAGACGGACGTTGGACCTGTGCATACGTGCGAGGGAAGATGTGAACGATTGTTGTGCACACGGCTATAAATGAAATTGTCAAATATTTGCACAAATTTCCTTGATGTATTTGTGGAGTGTCTTTTGATACTATGTGTGTGTGTGTGTGTGTGTGTGTGTGTGTGTGTGTGTCTATGTCCATGTGCGAGAGCACTGTGTGTGTCAGAGTGCCCTCAACTAATTTTGGCACCCTCTGTCTGGCAAACTGAAGACTCTTGAGATTGTTTTTGGATGAGAGTAGAGGCTTTTTTTTCTTGAAATCCTTCCAAACAACTTCTGATGATGTAGGAGACCAGATTGCTTCGGATTGTAGTTTTGGAGACTTTCTGACCCCCTGACGCAGCTAACTTCTGCAATTCTCCAGCTGTGATCCTTGGAGATTTTTTGGCCACTCAGACCGTCCTCTTCACAGCGCGTTGAGACGATATAGACACGCGTCCAATTCCAGGTCGATTTATAACATTTCCAGTTGACTGGAACTTCTTCATTATTGCCCTGATGGTGAAATAGGCATTTACAATGCTTGTGCTATTTTCTTATAGCCACGCCCCATTTTGTGAAGCTCAACAACCTTTTGTACATCACAGCTATATTCCTTGGTCTTACCCATTGTTATGAATGACTAAAGGAATTTGCCCTATGTGTTGCCTCGTATTTATACCGCTGTGAAACAGGAAGTCACGATTGAACAATTTCCTGTTCATAGTCACCCAGGTGTACTAAAAATTTGAAATATCTTTTGAAATATTTTTGGGTAAACCTTTTGTTGTGTGTGCAATTGTTCGATATCCCTGAGAGTGTTTTTGTGAATTTTTCAAACACAAGATCAAAAGTTTGAACGATAAAGACCATTTTTTTTGTCACTGACATGTGCATGTTTCTGCCCTCCAGACTTGGAGACATCGGCCTCGAGACCTTTAAGCTGTCCGAGCTGTTCAGCAGTATTCTGATACCAGGCTTCTTCTTGTTGGCCTGCATCCTGCAGCTGCACTACTTCCACAAGTCCTTCATGAAGATCACAGACCTGGAGCACGTCACACCTCTGCACAGGCACGACCTGCATCTCTCATCTCTCTCTGCTGATCGGTGCACTAACGAACAAACGCTTAGTCTGGATAATTATAAGAACAATCTGTATTTATATAGCACTATTCAAAGCATCCCAACGAAGTCTATGAGCGCATAACTGGCTCAATAGCCGACATTGAGGGAACATAGCCCTCAATTAGCGCTGTGCATCATCCCAAACATCCCAAAAACACACGACTTAGTAATGTAATTTGTACATAATGATAGCAGACAAAGACAATTCTAAAGACAAAAATATATGAAATATAAATAAAATATAAAGAAGTTATTCCAGCTTCAAGATGCTATTGTTTTGAGTTCTGCAATGTCTTTTTGTCCCTCTTAATATAAATAACATTTTGCATTACAGAAACCATATAAGCAAGTCTAATTTAGATTATAAACAATGCAGTATGCTTTAATGTGTGTGTTGTGTGTGTGTGTGTGTGTGTGTGTGTGTGTGTGTGTGTGTGTGACTTGCACAATGCTAAACTGGTTGTTATAAGCTCCTCTTACTTGTTCGCCTTTTGCGAAACAGTCCCCGATCAACTGCATCTGGAGTAAAGGGGACATTTTGTACACTTCATTTTATCTGAACATCTTTAGTCCTAGATCACGGTCATGCCACGTCTTCCTCACAGTCCTCGAATGAAACCGTTTCAGGTGTTGTTCCGTTCGGACCCGTCTGAAGTTGCTCCTAAGCGAACTCGTATAAATATATGTGTGTTGTTTGGACATGCAGAAAGAGATCTGCCCCGAAGACGGAGGGAGGAAACTTTGCAGAGGAAGAGCTGAACACAGAGCTGGGAGATGATGAGTCAGAAGATGGAGGTCAGGCAACAAAATAGGACATTTTACCATATGCGTATGATGTTGATTTCGATTCTGTATGTTCTGGATCTATTCTATACGTAATGTATTTAATGCTGCGTGTTTACATCTTTTTTTTTTTTTTTTTTTTAAACTCTCCCTCAGTGATGGTGCCCAGTAAGTGGGGGCTGGTGATGGACAGACTCATGGTGCTCTTTAGGAAGTTCTTCGACATCCTCACCCACGTCCAGGTTTTTCTCTGGCGTGTCCTGGAGCTCCACATCCTCAAAATCGTTGCTCTGTTTGTCATCTGGGTGGCGCTTGCAGAGGTCTCAGAATAACTATTACACTTATTATATTTGATTTATTTTACCACAGCTCTGTTGAGTTCTCAGATCTGCTGGTTGTTGATGAATAACAGTAGTTCCAGCTCTGATTCAAGCAATAGACTTATATTAAAGAGCACCTATTATGGTTTTGAAACGTGCCTAATGTTTATTTAATTTTTTTTTTTAGAGGTCTCATACAATAGATGTACATGCATCCAGGGTCAAAAAACACTGCTCATAATTTAAATCGCAGTGACACAAACGACTCGTTAAATGATTCACTTTAAAGGATTCATTCTAAACTCCTCCCTTCAGAGAGCATACTTTGCTCCGATTAGTCAGATGTCCCGGTCTGTTGTGATTGGTCCGAGTTTCAGCTCCGTCTGTCTGGAACAGGTGATGAAGACCAGAGGCCCCGCCTCTTTTTTTTGTCACAATCCCACGTAGGTTTGTACAGGAAGTAAGTCTGGAATCACTGACGACTCGTTTCAGCCGTTCAGAATCGGTTCCTTCTTTTGGGAGTCGATAACTCCGTTTGTCGTGCGCTTTGATCTTTGAAACTTTTTACATTCACAAACAGCGATATAACACTACATGAAAGGTCATATTTGAAAAACCATAATAGGTGCACTTTAATGTATTCGTTGTAATGTGTTATCATTTCTATAATAAAAACCGCTTCACGGGGACTTGTATGGCTAATAATGCACAAATAAGCAAATGGTTTTTTATTTAACAAAGACATGGAAGTTTTCCTTAAAGAGACCTTTCACCATGGGGAAAGACTTTAGGATAAAGGAGTTTGCACTTTTTGGTTTGGTTTCAAGTACACCCCATGGAAATAGTTTTTTGTTTTGTTTTTTTGGACATGCTTCGACGAGCAAACATTTGATCCTCTTTGAAACTCTTATCAAATGACAAAATTGACAACTCCACCACTACAGTTATCAAACCTTCACAGCCATAAAATTGAATCATGTGTTGAAGATTGGGAGTGCAGGTGGAGCCGGTCTTATTTATGCCCCTCTTTTATCTAGTGGCTGATGTTCCCTTTGTTATTGAGATGTGTGGTGTCATCATGCCAAGATCTAAAGAGTTCTATAAGGCCTTCAGAAAAACGGTTGTGAATGCCTATGAGTCTGATAAGGGATTTAAAAAGATCTCCAAATTATTTGAAGTGCAACATTCCACTGTAAGGAAAATAATCTACAAATGGCGCCGATTTGTCTGCCAGTTTGTCCAGTACTGGCTGTTCCAGCAAATTCAGCCCAAGAGCAGAATGTCCGATGCAATAAGAAGTCTCAAAAAACCCCAAAATTTCATCACAGAATCAGTCAAAATGCATGCTTCTACAATTACAAAGATGTACAAATTTGATCTGCATGTGAGACTACAGTTCACCAATGAGCATATAGGCAAAGCCCAGGCCTTTTGGAATAATGTGCTCTTGTCAGGCGAATCAAAGATGGAGCTGTTTGGTCACAGTAACAACAGACATGTTTGGCTCTGACCAAAGACAGCATTTCAGGAGAGGCCTTATAAGAACTGTGAAGCACGGTGGTGGAAACGTTATGGTCTGGGGTTGCTTCACTGCTTCAGGGACTGAACAGCTTGCATTCATTGATTCAACTATGAATTCTGCGTCATATCAAAGACTGCTTGAAGATAATGTGAGGCCATCTGTCAGAAAGTTGAAGTTGGACCTTTCATCAGGATAATGATATTAAGCACACCAGCAAATCCACCAAGGAATGGCTCAAAAAGAAGAAATGGAGGGTTATGGAGTGGCCTAGTCGAAGCCCGGATTTGAATCCCATTGAAATGTTGTGGGGGGATTTGAAATGGGCAGCACATGCAAGAAAACCCTCAAACATCTTGCAATAATTCCAGCAAGCCTGGTGGATAATTATGCAAAACACCTTCAAGAAGTTATTACTGCTAAAGGGGGCAAAACTAGCTTCTGAGGCTAAGGGTGTACTTACTTTTTCCGCAGAAGAATCTGTTGATATTTCTGTTGAATAAATGATTAAAGAAGCTATGTTTCCTTGTGGTTCTCTTGAAGTATATCAACGTTATTAATAGATACGGTTTCAAAGATGATCGAATGTTTGCTTGTCCAAATATGTCAAAAAAAAAAGACCATTTCCGCGGGGTGTACTTATTTTTTCACACGACTAATAAGTGCAACATGTCGTTCATTAATAAATAAGTTTTAATGGTTCGCAAATTGCTTTAGTATAAGAGGAATAAAACACTCTAAAACATTGGGATGTGATGTTACTGGAAAATAATCCACCAGCAGCTTTTATAGTTTATAACCCATACCGATCTCACCGAGAACCAGTTGCTTTAGCGCTGCTTTTGTGTTGCCAAAAAAAAAAAAAACCAACCCTTTGTGCTGTTTTATTTCACGACGTGCACAAATGCAGAGCAATCAAACCCGACTTTTTTGAAATTGTTGGCTTGCTGTTTGACGCTACACGTCTAAAATTGTAAAAAAATTTAAAAAAAAATGTTTATAGGACAGTTGCTGCCTAGAAAGACTTCATTTCACATCATTAACCATTTGTTTTATGAGGTGTTAATGTGTCTCACCACCCACACTCTCTCTCTCTCTCTCTCTCTCTTCTCTCTCTCTCTCTCTCTCTACCCCCCACCCCTTCTGTCTCTCTCCCTCTCTGTCGCTGTGTAGGCATCTGTGATGAACTTGGTGTTGGTGGTACTGTGGTCGTTCGCGCTGCCCTTCACCCGTTTCAGACCCATGGCCTCCTGTCTGTCCACCATCTGGGTTTGCGTCATCATCGTCTGCAAGATGCTGTACCAGCTCAGCGCCGTCAAACCCGAGCTGTACTCCAACGCCTGTGCAGTGGTGAGACACCCGCATACCAATGTGTACCGCCTCTCGTTCTTGCTAACATGGATTTGAATTCTTGCTCCTTCTGTCTTTATCATCCCATAAGCTCATAAGCAAACATTTTCACATGCTTGAACACACCCACACGCTTTATGTTGCTGGCAGAGACTCATTGTTTCTGGGCGCTGACTCTGCATTGGTTTGATGGATATCCCCCCCCCCCCCCCCCCCCCCCTCTGTTCTAATTACACCCACACCCTTAAACCAGTGTATAGTCTTATAGTCCACATATAGTCTTGAGCTTTAAGGCTGTTCATGGAAAAGAGTGAGTCATTTAGGTCTCGGATGATTAGCAGGCCCTCACCAGCACTCATTACCGACACACTTACACTATTACTGTGCCTGCCTGTTTTTGTTTATATTTATTTAAACTTTTTTTTTTTTTTTGCTTAATCCATGCAGACCTTTTGCTGTATTTTCTTGTCCTTGACATTCCATTTCTCCAAATCTATCTGTTTCTGTCTTCTAGCCTCTGAATAATGAGACGAGTATGAACAGTGATGAGATCCTGAGCTCCATACTTTACAAAGCACCTGTAGATCCAGCCAACTGGTTTGGCTTTAGGAAGCATTCCACTGCTTTAGACTACAGTAAGGTAAGATTAGTTCTTTTGTCTTCAGAGTAAATCCACAGTGAATATCCAGAAGTGGTGGGCAGTAGTACCAGCGTCGGGTTTGATCAACCGGTAGAGAGTTTGAAGGTTCGATAGCCATTGAGGGAAAAACTACCAAAGTAGCTTAGAGCATATACAGCATTTGCCTTAAAGTGTCATTTTCCCGATGACCAGTTAATGATTTCCACACGGAGTGTCCGATGAATGATGACGAATGGCAGAAAAATTTGGAACGCCACCAAAATAACTGTGATTGTGCAGTTTTAATGGTTCACACCAGTCCTTCACACCAGTCCAAAACTATCAAGCACTATATCTGTCAGGCTCTTTAGCGACTCCACAAGAAAACACAGCAGCGGTGACCAATGAGCACGGCAAACAGATGTATACAAGGAGATGACTAGTATATCATTGATTTGCATTGATTTATGGTTTGTGGCACCTCTTCATATATTCACTAGAGGTTAACCATGTATGTTACGGATACCGATAAATATCTCGGGCGGTACCTGCCGATAACCGATTCAATCGAACGATACTTTTTAATGTTGATACTGAATGAAAACATAACACACAAAGTAAAATATTGCTGAACTTTATTACAAAAATAAATAGTACTGACTGTACCATGAAATTGTACTGTACTTTTATATTTAAAATTTTATATATATATAAAACTATTAATAAGTATTAAAGTCAATGAAATATATATATATACATCCAAGCAGAACCAAACAGTAACATTCCAAATAACAAATAAATATAGAGACATCCAAAGTGAATAATAATAAATGTAAAAAAATTTAAATAACACAACAAAATGCGTGAGTGATAGTTTTTATTTCGCCTCTAGAGGGAGCTCTCGTACTGTATAATGACAGCGGACCTTCAGACTCAACCAGGATAAACTATCGGTGTGGATTTTTGCCGATAACACACAGTTCCAGCAGTCAATGCCGATTAATCGACCTCTAATATACGCACCAAAGTAAATACCGATCCAAAATTGTAGAAATGATATTATATCAAACGTTGGCCATGCTAACAGGGAGAATATGTTTTACATGAAACTAGGAGCGAACATTTTGTGTGTGTTGTAAACTGGGTTCTCTGTGCTATCAGAACCATCTGCTGTTGCTTCTGTTGCTGGTGTTTGAGGCCACAGTGTACCGGCACCAGATCCATCACTACAAGCGGGTACAGCGTTCTCCTCCTTCCATCCCAGCCATCTTCCCACATTCCACACGTGACAAACTGGACAAGGGCCTCTTGCCCTGCATCAGATACCTGCTCAATTTCAGCTTCTACAAGTTCGGCCTTGAGGTCTGGCTCCTTCAACTCCTACAATACTGTTTTCAAACCGCTCGTAACAAGTCGCAGGGAATATAATGTGAAATATTTCAAAGGTACTAAATGTAAGTGTAATATAAACATCCATCAGTGTTTGACTGATAGAACAATGATGATTGACATGAAACTGTCTGGACATGGTTTACAACGATAAAAGATCATGCTTCATTAACATCCTTTGGTCTGAGATTCCTTGCCTGCTACACCAGAATTGGGAAGGTTAAATCCCACGTGTATTATTACTCAATAATAGAATGATCACAGTAGTGTATGCCTATGTCGGTCGTTACCGGGGGTTATGACTCCAGTTTATCTTACTGCACTCCCTAGATCTGCTTCCTGATGACAGTGAATGTGATTGGCCAGCGTATGAACTTCCTGGTCATTATCCACGGATGCTGGTTGGTCGCCATCATGGTGCGTCGTCGCCGCGAGGCCATCGCTCAGATCTGGTCTAAATACTGCATCTTCCTGGTCATCTTCATGATCTATCAGTACATCCTGTGTGTGGGAATACCTCCTGCTCTCTGTATCGGTTAGTCCACCTATCAAAGATCTTCTTCGTTAGGATAAACACCAATACAGGACTAGGAAAGTACCAGGAAGGGATTCTCGATCGAGGTTGTGGGCTGCACAGCCAATCCAGAGTTTTCGTTCTGTTAAGACAAGCAAGACCTAGTCAAGCTGAGACGTATTTTCCATCATACATAAAGACAGGTGTGGTGTGACAGTGATAAGGCTCATAACCGTACGTGTTCATAATGACAAGTGACTAAGTGTCAGGCGGTCAGTCAGTTCCTACAGAAATACATGACAAAAGCAGTAGGTTGAATAATAACAAATCCGATTAGGACTCTCGAGTTTATGCGAACTAATTACAATTCAATAAAGTTTATAATCCAAATAATTGGCTCCTATAAAATCAGTAAATACTGATAAACTAGGAGTTACATTAATGTCGGCGTGAAGGGTTGCTATACCTTCTGGTATTATTTTGGTTGACTTAATTAGCCTAGCGTAATGGCATGTTTGTACAGACTACCCATGGAGATGGAAAAGCTCAGTCACCATCAACTCAGCTCTGATTAAATGGATCTACCTGCCTGATTTCTACACCATCCCCAACTCCAAGAACCTCATGGGTGAGTGAATAGCCTTAGATGGGTGTTGGAACTATCGTTGTGTCAAATTCTGATAAAGAGGACCATTACTAAGATCTAGCTTTGAGTGCAGTCTGTCTTGAACTCCGCGTTTGTGTGCGTACGCAGCGGACTTCCTGCTGCTAATGTGTGCCTCGCTGCAGTGGATGGTTTTCGAGAACGAGACGAAAGAGGAATGGATGGTGATGGGAGGAGAGAATAAGGACAATCCTGACCCCATGGAGTTCATGCTGTTTAACCCAGCTCCCAATTTCATCAACTGCAGGTATGGTCTCGTGACCGAGGAATGTCTACAGAAATCCAATCAAAACGAGAAATGCACTTGGGAAATGGGTTCCGTATGAATCTTGGGAAATGGGTTCGTATGAATCTTGGGAAATGGGTTCTGTTTGAATCTTGGGAAATGGGTTCCGTATGAATCTTGGGAAATGGGTTCTGTTTGAATCTTGGGGAAATGAGTTCTGTATGAATCTTGGGAAATGGATTCTGTATGAATCTTGGGGAAATGGGTTCTGTATGAATCTTGGGAAATGGGTTCTGTTTGAATCTTGGGAAATGGGTTCCGTATGAATCTTGGGAAATGGGTTCTGTTTGAATCTTGGGAAATGGGTTCGTATGAATCTTGGGAAATGGGTTCTGTTTGAATCTTGGGAAATGGGTTCTGTTTGAATCTTGGGAAATGGGTTCTGTATGAATCTTGGGAAATGGGTTCTGTATGAATCTTGGGAAATGGGTTCTGTTTGAATCTTGGGAAATGGGTTCTGTATGAATCTTGGGAAATGGATAAAAATATATTTGTGCAGTGGTTAAGCATCTTGTGTGTTCCACTGAAAGTTCGGAGAATATTGCTGGGAAAGCATTGCTTTAGAAACTAAAACTAATGTTGATTATATTCCTTTTTTAATGCAGAATACTATGCACATACTTCTGGTTGAGCATTTATTGAGTGTAACCACGTCTCCTGAAAACTACCATGGCAGAAGCAAAAACGTAAATATCACTGTCATATAGCAGAGCGCTTATATAAGAAGATTTTAGCTTAGGTTTAATCCTGTTCATGCCTACAAGGTCACAAACCCTGAATTCTCCAAGGTAGCACTTTTATCCGTTTCTAGCACTTCACTGATGTGGATCAGTGTGTTTCAGAACCAAGGTCATCTTTTCTCTATTCATTTGGAAAATCTGATTCGACAGACAACAAGAACCCACGTATGACGAGCAAAATTCATGACATTAGTTCCTATGATGACATCAAGAGCTTATTAAGTGTTAAAAGGAAATTAACACTTAAATGATGGTGGCGGTGTATAGCATCTACGCTGAAAAGGAAGGGCATGTACTCATCACTGTGTTTGCAGGACATAAAGATCATTGTCATAGTCAGAGAGCAAGGTCATAATCTTGACCTGCCCTAGCGTTTAACTCAAGGGAGATGATTGCCTGGCATTAATGCGTTCTCATTTATGGTATGGGCATATCAGCATGAAAAGCCTATTACCATGTTCTCTGGTCTTCCCTGATATGCTTCTTCTTTTGAGGAAGAAGTGGGAATTGCTTTAATTTAATGACCTCCTATCCATTTTTCTTTCTGATCATGCATCCTGGCAGTATTCCTCCTGCTCTCTTGAAGACTGATCCTTTTAACTGCCGCCAAAACACCCATTACTATAAAGTGGATGTTAACACACTCACTCGCATACAAAACGGTGCTCGAAGGTATGCAGAGATATTTACGGCTCTACGGCTACAAAAATCGAAATGGGAAATCCACGTGCAGCATGGATTGTATGTGCACACTCATTGCCCAGTGTGATGTAAGTAAAATAAAATAAATAAAAAAAAATTACTGTTAAAATGTGTGTAATACCATAGTGCCACATTGTAGTTCAATTATTTGCACTATTGATTAGCATTAAACATTGCTTATCCTTTGGGCTATTATTATTCTCATGGGATTGTTAACCAGGTTTTTTTTTTTTTATAATTTTAAAAAATCTTCATTTAAATCAACAATACTAATGACCACAATTAAGATAAAGCTCTGTTCTCAAATATTCCAAAATTAGGTGAATTATAAAAGTGATATGCTTTTTATAGCAGCAGCACTATGGCATAGATTTTGTCGGGGCAGAACGACATTAATAATGACATAGCTTGAAACAAATGTATGTTATAGGGTACTATCTAGTGAATTTATTAGTCTAACCCAGCGGTCCCCAACCTTTTTTTGCGCCACGGACCGGTTTAATATCAGACAATATTTTTTACGGACCGGCCTTTAAGGTGTGGCGGATAAATACAACAAAATAAAATGATACGACCGGCATAAAAACTGGGGGATTTTTAAAATCTAATAATAAACGTGAATCCAGTGTGAAATCGCAACTTTATTAGCAGCGTCCTCGTGACATCGTCTCTCCCCCCCGAACGCTCTCTGGTCTCTATGGTACGGTTTCGACGTATCACGTGACCGAGACGAGCGTCTTGACATGCGTCAAGAGTGAGTCGTAGAAGGACGTAACGGAGAGAATCCGCTCATTTTTCAGATCCAGATCATAATCATATCATTTTTAAAATGCTCATGTTTACAATATAAATGATCTGGCTAGTTTATTTCATTTCAACAGCATTAAAATAGGCTCCGCCCACTGCAGTGAAAGATCGCTGCTTATCGCTACATTCTTCCTTCAAACGGATGTGGAGTCCGTTGGTGCAAGGGGCTCTAAAACAGGAGAACCCGCGTGTTTAAACCTCCGTGTGTGTGTGGTGTATGGATCAAACAGACGCTTGACTCAAATGACACGAAAGCTGTATTTCCGATGAACTGGAAATGTTTCTCTCTGTCTTTTTCTTTTCATTTCTCAGATCGTACTTGGACATGGGGAAAGTCCTAGTGTTCCGCTACATGTTCTGGTTCGTGTTGGCCGTCGTGTTTGTGACAGGCTCCACGCGGATCAGCGTGTTCGGTCTGGGCTATCTCCTGGCCTGCTTTTTCTTCCTGCTGTACGGTAGGCGTCTGATGATCAAACCCTCCCGTACACGCCTGCTCATGTGGGACTGCCTCATCATCTACAATGTAGGAGTCATCATCGCCAAGAATGCGCTGTCTGTGAGTGACTAGGACAACACACGTGCTCCGAACATTGTCACACATGCTCACTGTCAGTTAGTGTGTTTAGGACTTGTAATAACCGTGTCTATGATGTGTACACATTAATGAAGTAAGTGTGTGTGTGTGTGTGTGTGTGTGTGTGGTCCTGCCAGATCCTGGCCTGTGTGTTTGTGGCTGAGATGCAGGCACGTTTCTGCTGGGTGATCAATCTCTTCAGTCTCGTCTGTACAGTCAAAGGCTACTATGACCGTGAGTCTGTGTTTTCACTGGTTTAAGAGTCGAACCGTTCATTTAACGTAGGGATTTTTTTATTTTTTTTAAAAACGGTTGTTTCTTGTGGACCCCTGATTTATATTTGAGATTTAAATTGTGCTCATTTCTAACAATTATCTTCAAACTGTTCTCATGTTCTCACACAAGATGCTCAAAATGTTGTCATAGCAACATAAAGCTCTTGAAGAGCAGTCCATTCCAAAATCGTTCCAGCCCAGCAGCATTTTGTTGCCAGAAGTGATTTTGCTAGCTGAGAACCAACTCCTTTGTGGTGGCAAGGTGCAGAAATGTTACAGGTGTGTGTGTGTGTGTGTGTGTGTGTGTGTGATGTCTCTTATCTCCACAGCCACATCCCTGAGTGATAAGGAGTGTACTTTGCCTATAGAGGAGGCAGGCATCATCTGGGACAGCATCTGCTTCTTTTTCCTCCTGCTGCAGAGGAGAGTCTTCCTCAGCTTCTACTTTGTGCATGTGACTGCAGATCTGCAGGCGTCAGCGCAACAGGCATCACGGTGAGAGCGCGTCTGTTGTGCTGGAGGAGAGGGACAAGAGGCTGGTGCAGTAGAAACCCTAAATTGCTTGACCAAGCAGCATTGCTGTAAATGTAAAGTAGTGAGTGTACAGCTTGTGTAACAGTGTAAATTTGCTGTCCCTCAAAATAACTCAAAACACAGACATTAATGTATAAACCGCTGGCAACAAAAGTGAGTACACCCCTAAGTGAAAATGTCCAAATTGGGCCCAAAGTGTCAATAATTTCCAGCACTGCCTTAACCCTCTTGGGCATGGAGTTCACCAGAGCTTCACAGGTTGCTACTGGAGTTCTCTTCCACTCCTCCATGACGACATCACAGAGCTGGTGGATGTTAGAGACCTTGTGCTGCTCCACCAACCGACGTAGTGCTGGCAAACATAGTCCCCTACGTATGGAGACTTTTGGGGGATACTGTATTTATAAGAGAACTACTATAATTATTTTCTAATACTTAATATGATTCAGCATATATATATATATATATATATATATATGTGTGTACAGTGAGGGAAAAAAAGTATTTGATCCCCTGCTGATTTTGTACGTTTGCCCACTGATAAAGAAATGATCAGTCTATAATTTTAATGGTAGGTTTATTTGAACAGTGAGAGACAGAATAACAACAAAAACATCCAGAAAAAAACATGTCAAAAATGTTATAAATTGATTTGCATTTTAATGTGGGAAATAGGTATTTGACCCCCTCTCAATCAGAAAGATTTCTGGCTTCCAGGTGTCCACAGAAGCAATCAATCAATCAGATTCTTAACTCTCCACCATGTCCAAGACCAAAGAGCTCTCCAAGGATGTCAGGGACAAGATTGTAGACCTACACAAGTCTGGAATGGGCTACAAGACCATCGCCAAGCAGCTTGGTGAGAAGGTGACAACAGTTGGTGCGATTATTCACAAATGGAAGAAACACAAAAGAACTGTCGATCTCCCTCGGCCTCGGGCTCCATGTAAGATCTCACCTCGAGGAGCTGCAATGATCATGAGAACAGTGAGGAATCAGCCCAGAACTACACGGGAGGATCTGGTCAATGATCTCAAGGTAGCTGGGACCATAGACACCAAGAAAACAATTGGTAACACACTACGCCGTGAAGGACTGAAATCCTGCAGCACCTGCAAGGTCCCCCTGCTCAAGAAAGCACATATACATGACCGTCTGAAGTTTGTCCATGAACATCTGAATGATTCAGAGGACAACTGGGTGAAAGTGTTGTGGTCAGATGAGACCAAAATGGAGCTCTTTAGCATCAACTCAACTCGCCGTGTTTGGAGGAGGAGGAATGACCCCAAGAACACCATCCCCACCGTCAAACATGGAGGTGGAAACATTATACTTTGGGGGTGTTTTTCTGCTAAGGGGACAGGACAACTTCACCGCATCAAAGGGACGATGGACGGGGTCATGTACCGTCGAATCTTGGGTGAGAACCTCCTTCCCTCAGCCAGGGCATTGAAAATGGGTCGTGGATGGGTATTCCAGCATGACAATGACCCAAAACACACGGCCAAGGCAACAAAGGAGTGGCTCAAGAAGAAGCACATTAAGGTCCTGGAGTGGCCTAGCCAGTCTCCAGACCTTCATCCCATAGAACATCTGTGGAGGGAGCTGAAGGTTCGAGTTCCCAAACGTCAGCCTCGAAACCTTAATGACTTGGAGAAGATCTGCAAAGAGGAGTGGGACAAAATCCCTCCTGAGATGTGTGCAAACCTGGTGGACCACTACAAGAAACGTCTGACCTCTGTGATCGCCAACAAGGGTTTTGCCACCAAGTACTAAGTCATGTTTTACAGAGGGGGTCAAATACTTATTTCCCTCATTAAAATACAATCAATTTATAACATTTTTGACATGCGTTTTTCTGGATGTTTTTGTTGTTATTGTCTCTCACTGTTCAAATAAACCTACCATTAAAATTATAGACTGATCATTTCTTTATCAGTGGGCAAACGTACAAAATCAGCAGGGGATCAAATACTTCTTTCCCCTCACTGTATATATATGGAGACTTTTGGGACACCCTGTAGATATGCTATTTAATTATATTTGCTATAGTTTGCAACAATAAGAGAGGCCAACTTATTATGTGGAGTGATTGTATTCTCTCTGACCTTATCGATCGTGATTTTGTGCGTGCGTGTGTGTGTGTGTGTGTGTTCACAGGGGTTTCGAGCTGTTCAATGCCAGCATTATAAAGAATGTGCGTTTTTATCAGCAGAACGAGAAAAAATCCATTCAGCAGCTGAAGAGCTCGTGAGTGACTGCTCCTTTTCACATGCTCTTTCCCCTCACAGCACACAAACATCACCCTAACACTCATAAGCTACAACCCAAATCAGCTGGATTCTCTCTTTACTATTTGAAATCATTCATTACGGACTCCGCAGCGAACATGCGAGCCTGTAAACATGCTGACTCCCTCACCGCTGACTCATATGAACCTAGTTGTGTGATTTTACTATATTCTCTTTTATACCGTAGCTATATTCCATATATAATATTCACCTCTTTATGTCATATTTTGATTGTCTCCTCAGGATGAACCGAATCCGTGACAAGCAGCAGCGCTATAAAGAGGGACGGAAACTATCTGAACGAGAGCAGCAGCCATCAGGTGCACGTTCGCTCTCTTCCATCACTCCGACCTGCTTCAGTTCTGTTCTACTTAAAGCTGCAGTAAATCCCTTTTGGAGGTTTGGAGACCCTTCTAGGAAAAGTATGTTAGTGTAAGAACATTTGATCATGTCCGGTGCGCTATACCAGCAACCTATTGGCTACAGCAAGCGGAAACACTTTCAAGCAGTGGTGTCAGTCTGTGACGACATCATCCAGATCCACCCCAACAGCTCTTACTTTGAATTAGAGCTCAAGCGTAACTGCACTGGACTGTGAGGTAGAAGTTGCGCCAGTGTTTTTCCACTAGTGGGAGTATACGATTTGTTTGGGGGTTTTTTTTCTGGAAAAGGTCATACAGGTTCTGTCATATTGTACAACAATCTTAGGGGGGGAAAAAATACAGAGCAGAGCATGTGAGAGTAACCACAGAATGCATAGATTCACTTAAAAATAGGCTCATCATCGTGTCAAAATGGACATAACCATAACAGCCATGTCTTCTTAACAGAGTCTCAGGAAGAGAGGAAGAAGAAGAAGAAGAATAAAAAAGAGTGGCACCGTCCCTGGATGGATCATGCAACTGGTACGCATACGCCTTTTCATACTCCTCATACAGGCTGAAGCAGCCTAGCTAAATCTCTACTCCCTCAATCACTCTCTCCCACCCACCCACCCGATTACCCACTCACACACCCACTCAGTTACCCACTCACACATCCACTCAGTTACCCACTCAATTACCTACTCACAACCCACTCACACACGCACTCACACATCCACCCGATTACCCACTCATACACCCACTCAGTTACCCACTCACACATCCACCCGATTACCCACTCACACATCCACTCAGTTACCCACTCACACATCCACCCGATTACCCACTCACACACCCACTCAGTTACCCACTCACACATCCACCCGATTACCCACTCACACATCCACTCAGTTACCCACTCACACATCCACCCGATTACCCACTCACACATCCACTCAGTTACCCACTCACACATCCACTCAGTTACCCACTCAATTACCTACTCACAACCCACTCACACACGCTCACACATCCACCCGATTACCACCTCCAAACACTCAGTTACCCACTCACACATCCACCCGATTACCCACTCACACATCCACTCAGTTACCCACTCACACATCCACCCGATTACCCACTCACACATCCACTCAGTTACCCACTCACACATCCACCCGATTACCCACTCAATTACCTACTCACAACCCACTCACACACCCACTCACTACCCACTCACACACCCACCCATTACCCACACACACCCACCTATTACCCACTCACACACCCACTCACACATCCACCCGATTACCCACTCAATTACCTACTCACAACCCACTCACACACGCACTCACACATCCACCCGATTACCCACTCATACACCCACTCAGTTACCCACTCACACATCCACCCAATTACCCACTCACACATCCACTCAGTTACCCACTCAATTACCTACTCACAACCCACTCACACACCCACTCACTACCCACTCACACACCCACCCATTACCCACTCACACACCCACCTATTACCCACTCACACATCCACCCGATTACCCACTCAATTACCTACTCACAACCCACTCACACACGCACTCACACATCCACCCGATTACCCACTCATACACCCACTCAGTTACCCACTCACACATCCACCCAATTACCCACTCACACATCCACTCAGTTACCCACTCAATTACCTACTTACAACCCACTCACACACCCACTCACTACCCACTCACACACCCACCCATTACCCACTCACACACCCACCCAATTACCCACTCACAACCCACTCACTACCCACTCACACACCCACCCATTACCCACTCACACACCCACCCATTACCCACTCACACACCCACTCACACATCCACTCAGTTACCCACTCACACACCCGCTGAATTACCCACTCACTCACCCACTCTAAATAACACACTTTCAAATAACACACTTTCACCTACTCACCGACCCACTCACTCACTCACCCACTCTCACCCACTCCCTCACTTACTCTGACTCACTCAACCACCCACTAATCCACCCACTCACTCACCACCCACCCACTCTCACTCACTCACCCACTCTCACCCACTCTCACTCACTCACTCATTCATCCACCCACTTACTAACTCTCACCCACTCACACACCCCCTGTCTCACTCACCAACCCATTCATCCACCCACTCACTCACAACTTACTCACTCACTTTCACCCACATACTCACTCACTCACTCACCCACCGACTCTCACTCACGTTCACCCACCCACTCTCACCCACTCACACACCCCTTCACTCACTCTCTTAATCTATAACTCGAAGTTATTTACTTACTCAAACAGACTGGCCGTTTCTTTTTTCTCTCTGTCTCATATGGATATGGATAAAAAAGAGCAGACTGGAACTATATGTCTGTGTGTTTCTCTCTTGTAGTCTTGCATTCTGGGGATTACTACCTGTTTGAATCCGACAGTGAGGATGAGGATGTGTTTGAAGAAGAGCAGAAACATCACAAACAGACTGCATTTCAGGTAACACACACACACACACACACACACACACACCAGGTAGTTAATAATAATATAATAGTTACTCAAGTGCAGTTGATTATTTCCTTTTGAATATGAGTCTGTGTGTGTGTGTGTGTGTGTGTGTGTGTGTGTGTGTGTGTGTGTGTGTGTGTGTGTGTATATGTTACAGATGGCATACCAGGCATGGGTGAGCAGCGCTAAACAGGTACTAAAAGACCGGCAAAAGAGACAGAAGGAACAGAGACGGGAGAGAGAGAGAAATCTGATTGCCTCACAGGGCTCAGGTAAGAACACACACACACACACACACACACACACACCCCATCATCATCATGAACATACTAAAGGAACATGGCCAGTTTCTTTCAGTTTAATGTTAAAAAGGAATTTTCCTCTTCACCAAGCGTAGTCAAATCAGGAACGAGGCGTTTAGTGTCTTCAGTTTGTTTATTTCGTTGTGCAGTTGCACGCAACAACACTAACACAGACTACCCCTAATTTACCCCCTCGCGTCATATAAACTGTGCACCCTAATAATCACACGCTCAACTCAAAGGATATCACAGTAATATCATAAACCGCTGCACATAAACCGTTTGTTGTCAATAGCCTAACAGCTCTGCATGAAAAAAAATCTTAGATGTACAAATTACACTGGAACTGTGTGTAAGGGTTTGCACTGGAATACAGTGTAAGAGTAATATTCCATATTAAAATAAATGCATGAAGTGCTTGAAACCTGATCAATAGAAAACACTTAGTAAAGTATGATAACTGAGTTTTTTTTTGGTGGTATTCGGGTTTAGTGTTATTTAATCAGTGACCAGTTAGCATTATGCAAATACGTTTCAGCTTTCTCTGCGTAGTTGGCGCTTTTATTATATACACTTTGCATGATCTTATTCCCACATTCAAGTGGTATGTAACATTGCCGTCTGCTCCATGCTCAGTTGTTTTCTTTAATCAGGTGATGCTGAGGAGGCAGAGCATGTTTTTGAGGAGAAAACATCTCCGGAGGAAGAGAGGGAGGCAGAGGAAGACGGAGAGGAGTCGGGTAGGTGCTCACCTCTACATTAGCGTTAGGAAATGTGTAAGAATTGATGCTTACATTAACGTTAGGATCACCCGTGAGTCACGAGGCAGAGACGATTCTTAATCGAAGTCTGACTCATTCTGCTCTCTCCTATCAAGGTCTCTCACATGAGCTCTGCTATAGTAATGTTATGGGGATAGGATGTTATAGGAATGTATCAGTACAGCTGCGTTGCTTCAAAGATAAATATAAAAGAATAAAAATAGAATAAGAATAAAATGAAAGAAATTATTCAGTATTTTTCAACATTTCAAGGTTTTACGATTCCGTGACTTGCTAAAGTGAGTAACAATAGAGGTGGGTCATGCTGCAAGTTTATTTATCACCGTATCGATCATATGGTTTTGTAGCTTTCATCACTTTGCTCCGCTGTTGTCGCAGGTTCCGGCCGCGATACCGTGCAGCGGATCCTGGATGTGCTGAAGTTCCTCTGGGTGCTGTGCTTGGCCATGGTGGACAGCTTCACACTATGGCTCAACCTGCTCACCAAGCAGTACGTGGACACATCAACTGTCCTGTGTGAGGAACGCTACCTGCTCATCCACAATGTCAACCAGGTCAGACACATCACATCTGCACAGATACTACATACTTGTGGTATAGCAGTAAAGAAAAGTAAAGTAAAGAAAGCAGAATATTACATAAGAGACACTTTTCAGACAAAAAAAAAACATAATGAAGTCTGCTGGGTTTTGCTGTAAAAAAAAAAAAAAAAAAAAAACCGAAGGAGAAAGTGTGAATGTCAAAGTCTCCAGAAGAACCGTATCTGGTTCTGCAAGATGCTCAATAAAACTCGCAGCTCATTTCCTTATAAAACTGCACACGTTGTCCCCGAGACCTTAAAGCAAAGGGTCGCCGCATCATATATTGACTTTGCTTCATTTCTTTCTGTTTACTGCTCTTTATAGTAGTTTTTTTTTTCATTATGTTTGAAGGCATGTTTGCTGTGCAGAATTTCTCTGCGTGTGCCTAAGACTATCGCACACTACTGTATATTATAAAACGTCACCTTTATGGCATGAAATGATGTGCATGTTGTGTAGGAGCCTGCAAGCGAGCCCACAGACGACCAGCTGTCTGAGGACAGTGAAAGCCTGACTTTGGACACGTGTCTAGATGAGACCGATACGGACCTTCTTAACATCAGCCATACTGCCAGGTGGGTCTCGTCTACACCACACCACACCTCACCGTATTACAGACGAGCGTTTTACTCTGTGTGTGTGTGTGTGTGTGTGTGTGTGTGTGTGTGTGTGTGTGTGTGTGTGTGTGTGTACACACTTCCTTCCAGTATTGGAATAGCAAGGCTTTTATTTATGCTATACACTGAAGACATTTGGATTTGAGATCAGAAGATGTATATGAGACCATAGATAAGAATTCCAGTTTCGTAGTTCTATCTAGACGTGTTAATCAACGTACAACATGGCACCTTTGGAACACTTAAAATGATAGGAACTGATCGTCTTAAAGTAAATAACACTTAATGTTTGGATGCATACCGTTTGCTTGTAATAACTGCATCAAGCCCGCGACCCACTGACATCACCAGACTGTTGCATTCTTCTTTTCTGATGCTTTTCCAGGCTTCTTTCAGTTGTTGTATGTTTTTGGGGGGGATTCTCCCTTCAGTCTCCTCTTCAGGAGGTGAAATGCATGCTCAGCTGGGATAAGGTCTAAAACCTCTTCCTCCTGATTTAAATTGGATGCATAAATTGGAAGACAGTGTTATGTAGACTCCTGAATTCTTTCTGCTGCTACCATCATGAGTTACATCATCAGTAAAGATTAATGAGCCTGCTCCAGAAGTAGCCATGCAAGCCCAAGCCATGACGCTACCTCCACCATGTTTCCCAGATGAGCTTGTGTGTTTTGGATCACGAGCAGTTAGTACACCATAGGGTTCTTTCTTTTTCAAATTGTTGTATTGGCCATGCCCAATGCTTGTACAACGGCTCTGATTTGATTTACCCTCTTTTCTCAGCTTCGAAATGGCTTGCATTTCTTCCATAGACTGCTCTCTGTTTTTCATGTTGGTTTATACCTTTTTAACAACGAATGCAGTCTTCACAAAGAGTAGACATTCAGAACTAGTCATTGCTTAAACAATCGATCTTACAGGGCACACCTGGGCAACAAGGGGCACCTGTCAGTCACGTTTGAATATTTTTGATGACGGTTGGTGCAATCAAAAAGTGCCATGTTCTGAGTTGTTTAAACCAAATGTCTGGTGCAATCCTGAATCCAGTCATCTTGATGAATTACTGCAGACAAAATGCATCTTCACCAGACTAAACAAAGAACACGAGCAAAGTTTGCACGTTTTTGATTTTGCCATTCTACTTTTAGCCACGTTGTTGATGATGCAGTCAAATTGGATGTTCTCTGACCTTCTCGTCTCTCTGCAGTGCTGATGAGCTGGATGACATCATTGAGTCTGAGGATCCACGAGCCCACAGCAGCATGACACTGTGCTCCCAGCCCACTATAGAGCTGGAGTTAGAAATACACCAACGGAAATCCAGAACAGCCAGCGAACTGCTCTCAGACCGGTAGAACTCCGAGCACACGCCCACACACGCACTTTAAACACTACTGGGGGAAAAAAAAATAAAGCAATTCTCAGTTGTAATGACAAAACACACTGCTTATGAGACGAACAAAAGAGTTCTAGAGTGCCAAAGCAGCATTTTTAAACCACAAAGAACATGGCAAAACTTCAACTAAAATGATATGCATATTTATGGCCTGTGTTTGTTCTGTTCCAGACACTACGCTATTGAGGAGCTGGTGCAGAGTCGGGAGTTTTACACCTCCCAGAACCGGCTGCTTAAGCTCATCTTTGCGCTGTGTGACGTCGTGGCTGGCCACTCGGAGCTCGTGTGCTACTTCATCATCGTGCTGAACAACGTGGTCACGGCCTCCGTCATATCACTGGTGCTGCCCGTCCTAATCTTCCTGTGGGCTATGCTGTCCGTGCCGCGGACCTCTAAGAGGTTCTGGATGACTGCCATAGTTTACACAGAGGTGGGGAGCACACAGATCGGATCCGCCTCTATTGTGCTGCGCTGCGCTGTGAACACGATCAGTAGATATTAAAATGTTTTATCAGCACGATCAGTGGAGGGTTGTTTTCTGGCCAGCCTTCTCAATTCGTACACGTATTCTACGTGTGTAGTAACTCATCAGAGTTCATTAAATAACACAGTACTGAGTCAATAATACGTTACAAGCGTTTAAGATTTTATTCACTGGTTCAAAGAGTCCCACAAATCCTTTGTTTGTGAAGGAAGGTTGATTGATCGGTCCATTGTTTTCCTTGATGATTTATTTGTAACATCTTAGCATTAAGTTCAAAACGTGCACTGGATGTGAAATAAATTAGACCTCGTTTCCGTCTTTCCAAGGTCATGGTGGTGGTCAAGTACCTGTTCCAGTTCGGCTTTTTCCCCTGGAACAGTGAATACGAGTTGAAACTAAACGAGAACAAGCCCTACTTTCTTCCACGGATCCTCGGCCTGGATAAAACCGACAACTACATCCGTTATGACCTGCTACAGCTTCTGGCCCTTTTCTTCCACCGCTCTCTGCTCCAGGTAACCCAAGCCCTTCCCACTGTCCAACACGGCGCGTGTCGCTTCGCTCACGTTCTCCGGAACTGTTCGGTCTTGTATTTGCGTGAACGTTTTAGTTCAGAGTGTCTGGATCTTTCCTTCTCAGCGCTACGGGCTGTGGGACCGGGAGGGGCCTCTGGAGGAGAAGAGTACAGAGGAGGAGAAGAAGAAGAAGAAGAAGAAGAAGGAGAAGAAAGTTGAAGAGATGATCGAGGAGAAAACCGCTGAGCCTGATGAGGCCGAGTCACCAACAGACATGACGACAGAGACCCGGACCGAGCCTGAGGACAACCCGAATGCAGAAATAACACCTGAACCCGAAGAGCCCAAGAAAAAAGGGGGATTTCTGCGCTTCCGCAAAAAGAAATCCTCAGACAAAGGTAATGTAAATGAGTAAACGTCAGAGACCGCACTGAGTCCATTTGGTATGAAGGGAAAACAGTACACGTCGGTTTTTTTTCTTCAGCCTGCTCTGTTGCTTTAACGCACTTTGATGAAGTTGCACGTGTTGCTTCATAAGAACTATAAAGTCGTCTTTTATCTGTCCCAGACGCCACAGCAAAAGAAACCAAGAAGAAGAAGAAGGCCAAGGGCCAGCGCAGAAAGGAAGCCAGTAAAAAGCTAAAGGCTTTTGGAGAGAAACTCAAAGGCTTTTTCATCTCTGTGTAAGTAAAACTCTTCATTTACTCCGTACTGATTGGCCCAGTTGAGCTGATGCTTAATAATGCTTAATTATTAAACAACTGTTTAATAATGTAAAACCATTATGAATACAATGTATCCACTCCTCTCTCTTTCGTTCATTTCTGTCTCGCTTTCAGAGTGATGAACACTTATAAACCAGCACAGACGTTCATCCAGAACATCCTGCATACGGAGTACCGAGCTGCCACTGATGTCTACGCTCTGATGTTCCTCACTGATGTGGTGGACTTCATCGTCATCGTGTTTGGCTTCTGGGCTTTTGGAGTGAGTACGAATGTGTTTACAGCGTTTATATACCGTACGCTTGCTGATCAGTTCGATAGGGACGCCTGTTCGCGCGCTCTTTCGGGTAATTATCCGGGCCAGTCGTGTGGCGACGTCACGATGCATAAAATCATGCCGAGGCAGGTCAAGCGCTCCAGTTGCTGTTCGCACAAAACATCCGAATGAAGAAAAGAAAAGAAAAGGGGTCTCTGTGGCTTTGACTGTGGCATGGTTGTTGCTGCCACGTGGGCTGGTCTGAGTATTTCTTAAACGGCTGATCTCCTGGGAATTTCACGCACAACAGGCTCGAACGTTTACACAGAATGGTTCCAAAAATATCGGGCGTGACCGTTCTGCCGGCGGTGAGATTTGGTTCGAGCTGACAGGAAGGCTACGTAGCTCGAATAACCGCTCTTTACAGCCACGGAGAGCAGAAAAGCATCTCAGGAGGGTGCGCTTCCACAACAGAAGCTACAGTGAGCACAGGCTCAGTGGAACTGGATGGGTAACAATTGGAAGAAGACCGGGCAATCTTTATCAAGTGCCCAATTTCAGTTTGCCCCGTCTCTGCAGGATTTTACGCGTTGTGCTGCTGCCACGTGATTGGCCGAGTTCCCAATAAAGTGGCCTTTGAGCATTGAAGCTGAGCCACATGATTTATTAAAGCATGTCATTGGATAAAGAAGCTTCAATATGTTGTTTTCTTTGTTGTTTTTATTGGCTCCAGATACAAGGACTGTCCTGATAATGTATCGGGAATTGCACTAGGTCTCATCTCGGGCAAAGTGCAACGTATTACTTATATACTTATTATATTTATTAATATCGATGTGCTGCTGTATAAAAATATCACCAACCTTTAATATCATTTTTTTTATAGATAGAAAAAATTGAAATTCTTACTGAATTTCCAGAAGACTTTAGAGAAATGTTTTTTTTTTTTTGGGGGGTTTAAGCGGTTCACATAAAATTGACCGGTTTCAACTGAAGAGTGAATGAAAACAAGCTGAAGTGTGTGTGATTTTATGTCCCAGAAACATTCGGCCGCTGCAGACATCGCCACCACACTTTCAGATGACCAGGTCCCCGAAGCGTTCCTCGTCATGCTCCTCATCCAGTTCAGCACCATGGTGATCGACCGCGCTCTCTACCTGCGCAAGGCCCTGCTCGGAAAACTCATCTTCCAGGTCATCCTAGTGCTGGGCATCCACATCTGGATGTTCTTCATCCTGCCTGCAGTCACTGAGAGGTAAGGGGTTGAGCTATAACTTATTTTAAAATAATCTCAAATGGCAGATAACGATGACCCCGATTGGCACGTGAGAAAACGTCATTTGGGTCACAATTATCTGTAATAAATCAGAGAGATTTTAGATAAAGAGCTAATATATAAGTGTCTATTAAAGACCGATATTAGGACAGATATTCTCTAACGTTTCTGCGTACATGTTTAATGAATATCAATGCTATAAATGTAACCAAAATCTTTTCTCTTGCACTTATTGAAGAGCTGGTTCGTTACTCGATACATTCAAGCGAGGTTTGTTAGACTGCCCCGAGTAAATGATCAAGGGCAAGTTTTCGTGAAATCATATCAGGAGAACACGCTCTGATCTTGTCGGGCGTTTCCTTTTCGAATGAATGTAAACAGGATGAAATGAAGCACTTCATATTTGGAAAAAAAGAACGCCTCGGAGAGAATCCCTGTAGATTTTTTTTTTTTTATCTTTAATGCAGATTTTCTTTTTTACTCTTTAGAATTTCCCTTCGCTGAACTTTAAATAGAAACAGAAAGAAAGACGCTACTTCTCTTTCCCCTTCATCTGTGCAGGATGTTCAGCCAGAACTTTGTGGCCCAGCTCTGGTACATTGTCAAGTGCATCTACTTCACTCTGTCTGCGTATCAGATTCGCTGTGGCTACCCCACTCGCATCCTCGGAAACTTCCTCACGAAGAAGTACAACCACCTCAACCTCTTCCTCTTCCAAGGGTGAGACTTTGCATGATTATAACGGAAAAATTTGTCACCTGTCAAAGAGGCTGGCAGGGAGCTGTAGAGCTTAACGGCGGTTGCAGCTGCATCGGTAATGTTCAGCTTTCATTTCAGCTTCTAGAAGGCAATCAGAGCGTGCCATTTTACAGAACCTGGTTCAAGGTAGCATAATTGGATTTGGCGCAAATGTGCCATGGCCAGCGATTTCATTTGAAAGATTACAGTGACCCCCATTATATGAAATGCGCCATGACATGTTGACTAAATAGAACTGGTCTGTGATTAGGTTTCAAAGTCAGTAATATAAAGTGGCGACAGTAGTAACGCTGCTGCAACGAGACGTAACGCCATTTCCTCATTCTTCTCAGTTACTGTCTTGGTTATTACTGAGGTATTTTGATGAAATATTTATAATGTTCCGCTCCCAGGTTCCGCTTGGTTCCATTTCTGGTGGAGCTTCGGGCTGTCATGGACTGGGTCTGGACTGACACCACTCTCTCGCTCTCTAACTGGATGTGTGTGGAGGACATTTACGCCAACATCTTCATCATAAAGTGCAGTCGAGAGACTGAGAAGGTAGGGAGGCACATGAGAGATTGATATCAAATCAAAAATATTGTTGTATAATAATATTTTCTTTCCAGAAATATCCTCAACCGAAGGGCCAGAAAAAGAAGAAGATCGTGAAGTATGGAATGGGTGGGCTCATCATCTTTTTCCTCATCTGCATCATTTGGTTCCCCCTACTCTTCATCTCGTTGGTCAGATCGGTTGTGGGTGTGGTCAATCATCCCGTGGATGTAACTGTGACCGTCAAGTTGGGAGGCTATGAGGTAATGAAGTCAAACATCATTAACAGGAATTCATTAAAGTCTATCAAACACCGGGCGGCTGTGGCTCAGGTGGTAGAGCGGGCTGTCCACTAATCGCAGGGTTGATTCCCGGCCCACATGACTCCACATGCCGAAGTGTCCTTGGGCAGGATGCTCCCGATGGCAGGCTAACACCTTGCATGTGTGTGTGAGAGAGAGAGAATGGGTGAATGAGAACCAGTGTAAAGCACTCAGTGTAGAACCACTAAGGTTAAAAAGCTCTATATATAAGCAGACCATTTTACCATTTACCAATTAACCCCCTGACATCCACCAACACAACCTTTTTCAGCAAACAAACCCTAATGTTGACTAATGAGCACCACAACGTTCCTCCACAAATAAACCTTAATACTTATCAACATACTCCAGCAAACAAACCCTAACATTCAACACACCCCAACATTCTCCAACAAACAAACATTCAACACACCCCAACATTCTCCAACAAACAAACATTCATCACACCCCAACATTCTCCAACAAACAAACCCTAACATTCATCAACACACCCCAACATTCTCCAACAAACAAACATTCAACACACCCCAACATTCTCCAACAAACAAACATTTAACACACCCCAACATTCTCCAACAAACAAACATTTAACACACCCCAACATTCTCCAACAAACAAACATTTAACACACCCCAACATTCTCCAACAAACAAACATTTAACACACCCCAACATTCTCCAACAAACAAACCCCAACATTCATCAACACACCCCAACATTCTCCAACAAACAAACATTCAACACACCCCAACATTCTCCAACAAACAAACCCTAACATTCATCAACACACCCCAACATTCTCCAACAAACAAACATTTAACACACCCCAACATTCTCCAACAAACAAACCCCAACATTCATCAACACACCCCAACATTCTCCAACAAACAAACATTTAACACACCCCAACATTCTCCAACAAACAAACCCCAACATTCATCATCACACCCCAACATTCTCCAACAAACAAACCCTAACATTCATCAACACACCCCAACATTCTCCAACAAACAAACATTTAACACACCCCAACATTCTCCAACAAACAAACCCCAACATTCATCATCACACCCCAACATTCTCCAACAAACAAACATTTAACACACCCCAACATTCTCCAACAAACAAACATTTAACACACCCCAACATTCTCCAACAAACAAACATTTAACACACCCCAACATTCTCCAACAAACAAACATTTAACACACCCCAACATTCTCCAACAAACAAACATTTAACACACCCCAACATTCTCCAACAAACAAACATTTAACACACCCCAACATTCTCCAACAAACAAACATTTAACACACCCCAACATTCTCCAACAAACAAACCCCAACATTCATCAACACACCCCAACATTCTCCAACAAACAAACCCTAACATTCATCAACACACCCCAACATTCTCCAACAAACAAACATTTAACACACCCCAACATTCTCCAACAAACAAACCCCAACATTCATCAACACACCCCCAACATTCTCCAACAAACAAACATTTAACACACCCCAACATTCTCCAACAAACAAACCCCAACATTCATCATCACACCCCAACATTCTCCAACAAACAAACATTTAACACACCCCAACATTCTCCAACAAACAAACATTTAACACACCCCAACATTCTCCAACAAACAAACATTTAACACACCCCCAACATTCTCCAACAAACAAACATTTAACACACCCCAACATTCTCCAGCACACAAACATTTAACACACCCCCACCTTCTCCAACAAACAAACATTTAACACACCCCAACCTTCTCCAACCAACCAACATTTAACACACCCCAACATTCTCCAACAAACAAACATTTAACACACCCCAACATTCTCCAACAAACAAACCCCAACATTCATCAACACACCCCAACATTCTCCAACAAACAAACCCCAACATTCATCAACACACCCCAACATTCCCCAACAAACAAACCCTAACATTCATCAACACACCCCAACATTCTCCAACAAACAAACATTTAACACACCCCAACATTCTCCAACAAAAACCCCAACATTCATCATCACACCCCAACATTCTCCAACAAACAAACATTTAACACACCCCAACATTCTCCAACAAACAAACCCTAACATTCATCAACACACCCCAACATTCTCCAACAAACAAACATTTAACACACCCCAACATTCTCCAACAAACAAACCCCAACATTCATCATCACACCCCAACATTCTCCAACAAACAAACATTTAACACACCCCAACATTCTCCAACAAACAAACATTTAACACACCCCAACATTCTCCAACAAACAAACATTTAACACACCCCAACATTCTCCAACAAACAAACATTTAACACACCCCAACATTCTCAACAAACAAACATTTAACACACCCCAACATTCTCCAACAAACAAACATTTAACACACCCCAACATTCTCCAACAAACAAACATTTAACACACCCCAACATTCTCCAACAAACAAACCCCAACATTCATCAACACACCCCAACATTCTCCAACAAACAAACCCCAACATTCATCAACACACCCCAACATTCTCCAACAAACAAACCCTAACATTCATCAACACACCCCAACATTCTCCAACAAACAAACATTTAACACACCCCAACATTCTCCAACAAACAAACCCCAACATTCATCATCACACCCCAACATTCTCCAACAAACAAACATTTAACACACCCCAACATTCTCCAACAAACAAACCCTAACATTCATCAACACACCCCAACATTCTCCAACAAACAAACATTTAACACACCCCAACATTCTCCAACAAACAAACCCTAACATTCATCAACACACCCCAACATTCTCCAACAAACAAACATTCAACACACCCCAACATTCTCCAACAAACAAACATTTAACACACCCCAACATTCTCCAACAAACAAACATTCAACACACCCCAACATTCTCCAACAAACAAACATTCATCACACCCCAACATTCTCCAACAAACAAACCCTAACATTCATCAACACACCCCAACATTCTCCAACAAACAAACATTCAACACACCCCAACATTCTCCAACAAACAAACATTCAACACACCCCAACATTCTCCAACAAACAAACCCTAACATTCATCAACACACCCCAACATTCTCCAACAAACCCTAATGCTCACCAACACACACTAACATTCATGGACACACTAAAATCCTCAGCAAAGAAACCCTAATATTCAGTGGTACGCACCAACATTCAACATTCTGCAGCTAATGCCAGCATATGTATATAATTAATGAAAACTGATCTGCCAACTGAACCAGTGTGAATTGGGAAGAATATTGGTGAAGTGGGCAGTAATTTTGTTCCTGTTTATCGGATGATATTGATTCTGGATACTTTGAGTCTCAATCATATATAAAGTAAACTGAACATTTTGCCCATCTCTCCAGCCTCTGTTTACCATGAGTGTGCAGCAGCAGTCCATACAGCCTTTCACTGAAAAGGATTATGATCGCCTCACAGAGCAGTTCGGAAATAACGCAGTGAGTGTTTGTAGTTCCTCTACCCTCTGCGTAACCCAGTCATAACTGGACACTGTTTAATAGTATAATAATTTTACATTGCAACTCGTGTGTTTCACACAGGTGGCCATGCAGTTCATAACGCTGTACAGCTACGAAGACATCGTAACAGCCAACATTGATGGCAGTTCAGGCTCAGTGTGGAGAATCAGCCCTCCCAGCAGACAGGAAGTTATTAAGGAGCTGCTGAACAGCCCGGCAGACATGACACTGCGGCTGGCCTGGAACTTTCAGAGGTCAGCGAGAGCATTACAGCTTCCCTATAGCATACATGCTTTGAATTATATACAGTTATATTACTTCGTGTCTGCCTTTGTCTGTACGGTAAAGGGACTTGGGGAAGGGTGGAACAGTGGAAAACACTTACGACAAGTACGCCATTAGTTTGGAACCTGGAGACCCTGTGAGAGCCGACCTAGCCTCACTGCTGCTGGGAAATCGCACTGAGCCAGTGTAAGTGTTGACAGAATGATTAGCCATCTACAGGTTTGTGCTTACAGTATTTTTAGTTCATTATGCGGTTCTTTGTCTCTCCCCTATTAGTCGAGTACCACACATGTTCCCCAACTACATTAGAGCCCCAAACGGGGCTGAAGCCAAGCCTGTCAGCCAGCTCTATGATGGTAAGTGTATTGTGCTTACAGAAAGGCAAAAGCAACAGCAAAAAATACTAATACTGCTAATGATGACGAAAACATGATAGGGTCAAGTTTTGTTTTTATTAGATAGATAGATGCTTTTTACATATAAAATAGATGTGTGGATGGATTGTTGTTTTTTTTAGGGTGATGGATGGAGAAAAGGCTTTTGGGATAGATAACAGCTGGTTGGATGGATGGAAAGATTGATAGATGGTTTGGTGGATGGAGAGATGAATAGATCCTTTTTAGACAGATACTATGCTTAGATGGATGAATTTGTGAATAAACGTCTTATAGAGCAAGGATGGATGGATAGGGTAGATGGATGTGGTGTGTGTGTGTGTGTGTGTGTGTGTGTGTGTGTGTGTATGTGAGTGTGCCCTGCGATGGACTGGCACCCTGTCCAGGGTGTACCCCGCCTTATGCCTGATGATTCCTGGGATAGGCTCCAGGTTCCCCGTGACCCTGAAAAGGAGTAAGCGGTAGAAGATGGATGGATGGATACTTTTTAGATAAATATTATACTTGGATAGATGAATAAATGTGTGGATAATGGTTTTTATATGGATGGATGGAGATATGGTTTGTTGGTTGGTTGGTTTGGTGGATGAATGGATGCTTAGATAGATGGATGAATTTGAGAATAACTGTTTTATATAACAAGGATGGATGGATTGAATGTTAGATAGTTTAGTGCATGCATAGATGGATGGATGGATACTTTATAGATGGATAAAAGCATTTAGCATAGATATGGATGGATGGAAAGCTTGATAGATGAAGGGATGTTTTTAGACTGCAAAAATGTGTTTGAATGGTAGGATGGATAGAATGATTGATGGATGGATCTGTGAAATCTGTGAATCGCTGAAGGTGCTGCTATTGTGACAGTATTGTGAGAAGGTAACGATGGCAGGAGAGTACAGCTTCCTAAAACATTTGATTTATTGCCATTCCAAATGTTTCATTCAACATGTTTCCTCTATACTTCATTCACTCTTCTCCACATTACCATTATAAACTAAAAAGTATGTCATGATCTGCTTGGACCCATGTGCTGATGCTGTTTGTGCTAGGAGAAGAGGAGGGCTATCAGGACGTGACTCTCTCTCTAAAGAGGGATGGCTCCCTGAACGGCACCGGAGCTCAGGAGTGGTGGGACATCAGCATTGCAGACTGTGATGTGTCTGCAGGGGCCTGTGGAGTTTTACCCATGGTCATCTTTAATGACAAAGTGAGCCCGCCCAGTCTGGGCTTCCTGGCCGGATACGGGTAAGGAGCACCGGTGTGCAGTGACGTAAGACAACACGAACGCTGTCTTGAGGCAGTGTTCATTAAATCCAGCCCTGGAGAGACATGGTGCAGCAGAGTTTTGCTTGCTCTGACATGGTCTAGGAATAGTAGTTGAGATGAATCCGGAGTTCTGGATTTGGAGAAACGTTCAATTGTGCAGCAATGTGCCATTCGGGGACTGAAGAACCACTGCCTTCAACTAGTCTTCATGACTTTGTATGAAATACTTGGTTTGATAGTTTGAGCAACATATTGTATATAACAACGCATTAAAGGTAGTAACCGGCACTTTCCTGCGAGAGGCGTCTTTCCACTGAGGTTCCAGAACCTTTTCTAAAGTAAACAAGAACACACTATATATATATATAGAGATATATATATATATATATATATAGAGAGAGAGAGAGAGAGAGAGAGATTATCTATATATATATTATCTATCTATATATATATATATATATATATATATATATATATATATATATATATATATATATATATAAATAAATAAATAAATGTATTTTTTTGGACAGCTTGTGAGCATCAGCACACACACTCAGGCTCTATTTTACATTTACAACTTTACAATCTTCCACGGCAACGCCAAGCCACCTCTGATATAAACCTGCTTTAGTAAGGTGCTTCGCCAATCAGTGTCCAGTCCTGGTTCAAACCGAGTTCTTGGACAGGTTCCAGCAGTGGAAACACACTTCTACATTACTGTCCTTGTTGTTATTTTTACTCTCTTTTATGATCAGGACATAACTGTTCGCGCTTCTTGTTCCCCTGCTGCAGGATCATGGGACTGTACGTGTCCGTGGTGCTGGTAATCGGTAAGTTCGTGCGTGGTTTCTTCAGCGAGATCTCGCACTCCATCATGTTCGAGGAGCTGCCGTGCGTCGACCGCATCCTCAAATTGTGCACGGACATCTTCCTGGTGCGCGAGACCGGCGAGCTGGAGCTAGAGGAAGAGCTCTACTCCAAACTAATCTTCCTCTACCGATCGCCAGAGACGATGATCAAATGGACCAGGGAGAAGGACGACAACTAGACTCCCACTTTTCTAACTAAATGGCCTTTTAGCAGCAGCAGCGCTTGGTGCAGGACTGGCCTACGTAAAGCATTTCCCTTTAGGCTTTTTTTGGATCCCGCTGGTTGAGCGGAGCTTCAGGGTGAATTCTCAGCTGTGACTTTGCCATTAAAGTCATTAAACGGCTGTAACGATGTTTAATGAGCACAGAGTCCATGGCAATTTTATTCCATAACGCTGCTGAGCTGTGTTGACCGTGTGTAGGAGACAAAGGGGGAAGCTGGGCTCTGAAACGGACACTAGCTGGGGGTTGGGGGGTGTGTAGATTTCTGTGCGTTGTGGCCGAGCTGTATTTGGAGACATTTCAGACAACACTTCAGGGCTGAACAGCCTTACTGAGTGAACGTGACCTTATATCTAGTCCCAATTCTGTCCCTCAGTGACAAAAACACTATCGTAATGTACTCCTGCTATAATGAAAATGAAAGTAAATCTGTTTACATATGGAATGATTCACGCAGGAAGACATGTTGAAAATGGTTATTTTTGGGGGAGGGGGGAATGATGGTAAGTTCCCGTTCCCCAAAGGGTTGGGCAAACGGCAAAAAATCTGCCTCTTTAGTTTCGCGCTGTAGTTTCAACACTGATGTAGCCAACAAGTAGTAAAAAACAAGTTAGCTTTTACTGCATACATCAAAGTGGAACTAGATCATCATCATCATGAGGTAGGGTTAAAGTTAGGGTGAGCCCACCTCCCACTTCCTGTTTATGTTTATAGATTATAGTACATCACAATGGATTCAGCTTAGACATTGGGTATGAAAAGACTCATTACTTGTTGGCTGATTCGCCTTATAGCTCCAGTGTAAAACTAAAGAATGGATTTTGATTTGTATTTTTTTTTTTAAACAGCTGTCATGTTGCAAAGGAAATGACACTTTAGATAAAATCTGTCTACCATATCACATGACGATGGTTTATGGACAGCGTCTCTCTACACGTTTATTTTCACTCGTCTTAACTGCCATTCAGCTACAATTGTGCCAACTAACTAATCCACGGTGGCTGGAGGGTTTACTATACAGGTTAAATGTCTTTGAAAAGATCTTTCTGCTTTATATTTATTCGTATTTTCATACATTTTCTACTTTCAAAAATGTGATTGATTATTGAAAATTCTTGGTGACGGACATTTTTTTTTTTTTTTTCCGAATCTTATCATTAAAATCAGCGATCAACACGTCTGCATAATGATGTCCTGCCTTCCTTTCCCCTTCGTAAAAGCATTCGCTTAGCGGTACGTGCCATAAAAACGCCGCAGTTTATCGCCATAATAAAAAGTGATCAATAAAACATCATGTACTTTCGAACCGGGTTTGGGTTTTATTCACTTCGACAAAATCAAACTGATATTAAAACGCAGGTCGATATGTAGTTAAGTTCAAACGGTCTTGTATAAAGCCATCTGTGCAATAAAAATGCCAAACGTTTCCTGATGGTGTGCGTCGTGGAAGCGTGACCTTCGCTTGGCTGATACGATGAATAAATACCGTGTCCGGCCGACTATTCGTCATCTGCGCCTCCGTCCTCTAATAGGAACTCGCCGATTTCCGTCTTCATCGCGGCCCTATGAAGTAACAAAAGAGAGATCATACCGAGCAAAGGAGAGTCAATTTTAAGTAAATACAAAAAAACAACCCTATTATTTAAGCTTTATTCACCTCCTCTGGCGTTTCTCTGCCTCAGATGTTATATACGGTGGCAAGGAGTCCACCGCTGTCTGCAAAACAAACATCAACTGTGGACGAGTGTCTTTCTGCTTCAAATGGGTGTTAGAGACGCGTTTCCTAATTCTGCCGCTTAGTAGTTAACACAAGCAGCTGAAATTGAAAACTTATGCTATATCTATATCTCATATCTATCTATATATCTATATATCTCTATCTATATCCATATCTATCTATCTATATCTCTATCTATCTATCTCTATATATCTCTATATATCTATCTCTATCTATCTATCTATCTATCCATCTCTATCTATCTATATCTCTATATCTATATATCCCTCTATCTATCTATCTATATATCCATATATATCTATCTATCTATCTATCTCTATCTATCTCTACATATCTCTACATATCTCTATATATCTCTATATATCTATCTCTATCTATCTATATCTCTCTCTATATATCTATATCCATCTATCTATCTCTATCTATCTATATATCCATATATACCTATCTATCTATATCTCTATCTATCTATCTATATATCCATCTATCTCTCTATCTATCTATCTATATATCCATATATACCTATCTATCTCTATCTATCTATCTATCTCTATCTATCTCTATATCCATATATACCTATCTATCTATATCTCTATCTATCTCTACATATCTCTACATATCTCTCTATATCTCTATATATCTCTATCTATCTATATCTCTCTATATATCTATATCTATCTATCTATATCTATCTATCTATCTCTATCTATCTATATATCCATATATACCTATCTATCTATATCTCTATCTATCTCTCTATATATCTATCTATATATCCATCTATCTCTCTATCTATATATCCATATATACCTATCTATCTATATCTCTATCTATCTCTCTATATATCTATCTATATATCCATCTATCTCTCTATCTATATATCCATATATACCTATCTATCTATATCTCTATCTATCTCTCTATATATCTATCTATATATCCATCTATCTCTCTATCTATCTATCTATATATCCATCTATCTCTCTATCTATCTATCTATCTATATATCCATCTATCTCTCTATCTATCTATATATCCATATATACCTATCTATCTCTATCTATCTATCTCTATCTATCTATCTATCTATCTATCTATCTCTATCTATCTCTATCTACCTATATCTATCTATATCTCTATCTCTATATATCTATATCTATCTATCTATCTATATATCCATCTATCTCTATCTATCTCTCTATATATATATATATCTCATATCTAATTTGAGCAGGAAGCATTCTCGGCCCTCTGAACAACAAGGGTGGAAAAAGGAAATGAGAATTTGAATTAAGCCACAATTGGATGTGGTTTCGGCTCCAGCGTGTTCAGCAGATTCTTGAGCCGTATTTTTAGCTTCGTATAAACATTCCTGGTATTTTACACAGTTGATTCCTAGAAATGATTTCTGGTTCAGAATCGCAGTAGCTGGGGTTTACTCACCATGTCTTTAATGGTCAGTCTGCAGCTGTAACACAGGAGACTCTTCAGGTCTGTAGCTCCAGGAGCCCTAGTAAAGAACATCGGGATCAGTGGATAAATATCGACGCGTAACGGGTCCATACAAGCATTTGTTTATCGTTGATTATATTCGTTCGTTCGGGTAACGGAACCTATTAGGAGTGCATGAGAAACAACTAAACGAAGAATCCAAGCTTGCGTGCATCTCGGACATCTCTGGCATTATGGACTTAGGAAAGACAGAGTGTGGCATTAACAAGAACAGCAAAGTCTCTCCCTCTGGGTTACAGCCAGCTGTCACACCTCTCTACCTTCAAGATATAATACAGAGTAAAGACGGGGGATGGGCTGACAGTTTCACACACACACACACACACACACACACACACAGCCTGATAACTTCTGTAATTACACCAGTCAGTAATAGCAGTGATTTGCATGACTGAGGAGAGAATGAGTCTCGTCTCATTATCAGATGCATGTTCCGTTGCTCACGGTGTGGTGTTAAGCTAGAACATATGCACACACACACACCTTGCTGTCATGACCTGGAGTGAACCCCAGAATGAAATGACGTTCCACTCACCTGGATGTGGAGCAGCAACCTCCATCCCCACAAGCTCGTTTCTGCCCCTGACAACAGCCCGCATCAGTTGGGCCCGTGTTCTCCACTGTACCCCGAGACAGCTGCTCCGACATCAGTGTGGCGTGGCACGCAGAGGCATCGTCTACACAGGAAAGGAGTGACGGGTTGACTGTTACACAGTGTTCATGCATGAGGTAGGCGGAGCCAACTTAGAATAAAGTCATGGTGAATATAAACAGGAGTGATGGACAGTGGGACACGTCATGTAGTCCACAAGAAACAACAATAAATGAATTTAAACAAAAGAACCACTTCTTCAAATCCCGTGTGTCGTTACCTGGACGATCAGCGACTGTGTTTATGTTTTGTGAGAGTTGTTCACGAGTCCCTTGTTTGTCCTGAGCAGTTCAACTACACACCGTTCTTCAGACAAATCCTCCAGGTCCTGCACGTTCTTTACTTTTCCAGCATCTTCTGCATAGTTGAGCCCTTTCTAACAGTGACTATATGATGTCGAGATCCATCTTCATTTTTCATTTATTTCAGAAGCTACATAAGATGTACATGTTTCTTAGAAGACAAATAAATAATTTACACCAGGGGTGTCAAACGTCCGGCCCGCTAGAGGGTTCAATCCGGTCCGCAGAAGTGAAAAAAAAAATATATGCATAAAAGACACGAACTTGTCATTTTGAATAAAATGCTATTCCTAAATTATCCGCTAGGGGGGGGGGGGTAAAAGACGCGGCACATCTCTGGGACTGAACAGCAGATGGCAGCAATGCGACGTCTGCTGTTTGTTATCACGGAGTAGTCTACTCTATTTTCTACTCGTCCCCACACCCTCATTAGACTAAATGTCTGACAAAAAGCAGAAAAGTGGATACAGAGTGTAGAGTTTTCCATGAAAAATGGACCGCTTCCTATTTATTCACAGAGATGAATGGGTAATAGTTTAAAAAAAAAAAAAATTTAAACGTATTTCATTAAATATAAATGTCTTTGCATGAAAACAAAGATAAAAACATGGACTTATTTATAATATGATTTTACCCCCCAAAGAAATAATGATCGCCCACGTAAAGAAGGAACATCTACTCAAGAAAAAAAAAAAGATATCTACTGTGTGAAAACAGGGTTTAGTGCTGCTACTTGCCTGCTTTGGTGTCGAGGGCACAGAGGCAGAGGAGGCACTTAGCAGCAGGTTCCGTGGTAGAGCTCTGAGGAGGACACGCTGTGTGGAGCTTCTCACTTGTTCTAGAAAGAAACCGGTGGCTCAGATCAAATACTCTCTCACGTGGATGTGCAATCCAAAAACAAACACCGCGTGCATTTGAAGCCGAATAGAAACGGTTCGGTTTCGGCGTAACTACCTGTACACGGTGCTGACAGTGGAGGGAAAGTCGGCCTGCAGTTTGACCACAAAGCTCTCGGTCAGTCGCTGGATACTCGCTTTATCAGCAGTCTGATACGGAAAAAAAAGCACGCAGAGAGAGACGCCAACATCAATGAAACTAGAAGGCTGAAAGCTAGAGGAGATTCATTTCCTCCTGTTTCCACAGACAGACATAATAAAGACCCAGATGAATGAGGACATCATTCTACACACATACCGGTGCTTCCACGCCAAGTTTTATATTCATTCACGGAGCGTAAAAAGATTCGCAAACAGAACCAAATGCAGACCCACTTCCTGAAACACAAGAGTTCCACCCCCCCCCCCCTTATTGCCTTAAAACGCATCACTTCTGGTTGTATTTATCCTAACCACTAGTCACGGGTGACGCCATGCGAAAGGTAGACGTGTGAAAGACAACTCTGCGCACTTTGCTCATTTTTCTGATTATTTTCATGATATAATCTGGTGAAATTCGGTATACCCGGTTACACTTTTGCTGTTTGAGGTAAACATGGCAAAGAAGTTCAAATCCTCGAGCTCTGGAGACATTAAAAGGACACTTACGTGTCCGAGATGAGAGTCCGGACGGGCCTGTGGACCGCGGACTCGTTTTGGGTGGTGCGGCGGGAGAAGAAATCCAGCGTCAACTGTCCAACATGTCGGGGATGTTGACGAAGGTTGTTGCTGACTTGGAGGATCTCGCTGTAATACGACGTTCGGTTACCGCGGTAGAAATAGAATTCTCCGAGCTAGTTACAAGAGTGGCGGATACGGAGAAACGAATCGAGTATCTGGAGTCTTCGGAAAGGGCCGTATCCGCTAATCCGCCCGCGACCAATAGAGACTTGGAAAAAAATATTTGAAAGATTTGGAAAACTGAAGCCGAAGGAATGATTTGCGGATTTTTGGAGTTCCTGAGCACGAAGGCGGCAGAGATATGGTTAAATTTCTGGACGAGCCCCCCCCCCCCCGAGTCTGCTCGACATGACAGGCCATAAATTAGAACTCGAGCGGGCCCACAGAGTCCCGGCTCGGAGATCTGGCGAGGGAGACAGGCCGCGACCAATCCTGGCTAGATTTCTGAGATCATCCGATGAAGATCTCGTGTTGCGACAGGCGAGGAGCAAAGGAAGACTCTCTTGGAAGAATCGCAACATTTTCTTGTTCCCGGACTCCAAAGGTGGAAAAAGTCCCCCAAAGGTGAAAAATTGCTTTTAAATATTTGATTCTGACTGCGACACGGGGACATCTAGGACGTTTCGAGAGCTGGGATCTGATTACAAGGCTTATTTCAATTTCCTTCAACGAGTAGCTGAAAGCATGACAGAAAGAATGATGTTATGAAGCATCGAAGTATGTTATAGGCAGAAAACCCCAATTCTGTCCAGAACCTGGTTGCCAGAACTAAGTCGGAGAAACATCCGACTTGTATTCCAAAACATATGTTAAAAAAAAAGTGTTAACCTTTAAATATTGGCACCCAGAGCAGTGGCTTCGGTAATGCACACACTACTCTGTTGCCTATCTGGTGCTTTAATGTTACTGTCTAATACATACACGCCTACTACCCTTTGATTTACTATGGACAGCGTTCGTCTGGATGAAGTCTTCCTTCAGCTTTGGCGCAGGCACCTGGTGGGTGCTGTAACTGAGCTCTGATAAATGATGCCACCTCGCCGTCCTTCTGTAGCTCACTGGAGAAAAACCAAACTGCGGAGCCTTGAACGCTTCACCGATGTCTGTGGCATTGTAGCAGTAAGAAAGACAAAGTGGGGGAAGTAACTGTGCTGCACTGAGTCCAGTCCCTCCCTCCCTCCCTCCCTCCCTCCACTTTATCACACACCTCTCTTTTTTTAAAAAAAAAAAAAAAAAAAAAAACCAAAAAAAAATTAATTCCCCCTCCCCAAAAAAATTGACCTGACTACTTCTGAAGTGACACCTTATACAATGTTTACCAATAATAAATAAAAGAAAAGCGGGTATTGGACAGATAGAATTCTGTAATCACGCCCAGGAGTAATAAGAGAGTTTCGCAATAATAACTTCGGTCCTGAGAGTAAAAGCTGCAGCGGGCGTTCGGCTGAACTCGGACTCTCACCTTGGTGTCCAGGCCTGGGATGAAGACGGACTGTACTTCAAACAGCCTGTTATAGAAGCCGATCTCTTTTGAGGAGTAATCCCTCATGGGGCGCACCATCGCCACGTCACCGTACCGCGAGTCTGAGAACGCCTGGCAAACAGAAACGGATGGATATTTACGACGACCTTGTATCTGGCACGAGACAGAATACACAGTTCCAGATTTTGCACAAGGGCCTAATAATGTCTCTCTGGCAGAACACACAGACCCGTGACTGCGGTTATGGCAATGTTTTCACTTTTGTGCTTGTTTACTTTTACAGAGCGGTACATGTTATCTTTTTTAATGAGAATGTTTTACTGTTACAGTTTATCGTGCCATCATGCATAAAATCCTGAGTACATCCCAGGCTATAGTCAGCCATTTCCTGAAAGAGATGTAGACAAATCATAGACAACCTGTAAACAACCACCGATGTGCAAGGATGTAAAGTAGCAAACTATATGGACTCTCTTGTTTTACAGGTACGGTTTTGGAAGTAGAGTTTATTCAACGTCAATAAATGTGTTTATTTATTAACGTCCGTCTTTAAACTTCGAGCTGCACGTCCTACCCGAGTGTAACGATACGGTGTACCATATCACCATCCATCCATCCATCTTCAACCGCTTATTCCTGCTTCAGGGTCACGGGGAACCTGGAGCCTATCCCAGGAAGCATCGGGCACAAGGCGGGGTACACCCTGGACAGGGTGCCAGTCCATCGCAGGGCACAATCACATACACACTCACACACACACCCATTCATACACTACGGACAATTTACCAACCTACCAATCAACCTACCGTGCATGTCTTTGGACTGGGGGAGGAAACCGCAGTACCCGGGGGAAACCCCCCGCAGCACGGGGAGAACATGCAAAGGTTCATGCAAAGGTTCACACCCCGGACCCTGGAGGTGTGAGGCGAACGTGCTAACCACTAAGCCACCGTGCGCCCCCCCATATCACCATATCATCGAACAATTCATTCAACAGACTGTAGGCCGTTTCTCATAAAATACGACAGAATAATAGGTGAGGTGTAATAAACATTTGAACTTAATCAAGCCCACACTCAGTAAGCTTCCTTTTTAACTTTACTTTGTTTTTTTTTTAACACTCTTCCTTTAGCCACACTGTTTTTTTTATGAGCTAACACACAGGCATGCCAGGATACTAGCATACTACGGTAAGCCCTTGCACAGACGATGTAGACAAAAACATGAAGACAGACACAATCCTTCACTCTCTCTCACACTCTCTCTCGCTCTCTCTCGCGCTCTCGACAACATTGGATGATTCAATCTTGGTCTTAAAAAAAATAAATAAATCAACACAATGATTGGGGAGTTTCAGCTGTTATAGCTGCAGGTTTGAAACTCTACTCAGTACTTCAGACATGCCCCTTGAGACACAAACACACCAGCAGAGTTGCCAGGGTTCTTTTGTGTTTTTTTTTTTTTTTTTAACACCACACTGAGGTGGTTTTGAAACAAGGTTGTGCGTGGAAAAATTAAGGCGTTAAAGGGATAGTTCATTCAGAACTGAAAATTCTGTGCGAAAAAAAAACAACAAAACAAAACAAACTCAAATTAAGTCTTTGTTCACAAAATATCTTCACTTCCTTGTAGATTTCAGAAGCTTGCAATATGCGTTCTGTCTGCGGATGGAAGCAGCTGCTGCGACTCCATTTTGCTCTGCACTGTCCTGTTTTCATTTTAAAAAAAAGTGTCGAGCGGCATGTGAGGAAACCGCATGAGCAAGTCTGTTTGAGACACTCTGATGCGAGTGTGATGATTTACACATGCACATGTTAAAATGTAAGCTATACAGTTCCCTTGTTTGTAAGCCACATCAGCCTTGTAGTGCCAGTGCAATACTAAAGATGTTTAATTCATCTTATTTAATTAGTCTGTGTGTGTTTACCGTATCAGCTGCCAGAGCTGCCCCTCGTCCCAGAGAGATGTTAGTGAGCAACTTGACGGCCAGACGTGTACAGCTGTCTCCTAACATCACCTTGGAGTAGCCGTTTATCCGGGCAGTGTGCAGTATCAGGTGCTGCCTACACACACACACACACACACACACTCATTACAGATTACAATACCCAGAGCAGCTTTAGTGGTTCTCTGGATCCTAGAGAAAGTCCAAACCCTGCCTCTCTCTCTCATACATGCGCTCAATCACTTTGTGTTTTCATTAAACTTTGCAAGCACTCAGAGTTATTGACTGGAGCTGAACTCAGCACACTTCAAGGCCCTGCTTTTCCCAGATGACTCAGACACCACCGACAAGGAAAGGCAATTGGGGATTTGTGGGGTGGGCGTGGGGGTGGGGATTTTGCAGAGACAGATGGGGAGAACTGCGGAGTGGAGACAGCAATATAAGTGATGAAAAACGAAAAAAGGAGAAAGACCTGCCATGCTATTGTGCTATTAAAGTCTCTGGCGTGATTCTTCCACAGCTCGAGCGTTTGAATGGCGTGCTTATGGAAGCTGAATTAAACGGGATGAATACAGAAATAACTTTTTATGCTTCACAAATCCAACCGACTCGCTTCAATTGGGACATAGGAAATTGAAATAAATAAATTTAAAAAAAAAGACGAGAAAATATAGCTGCAAGCAGCGATGACAGGGGCCAAGCACCAAAAGCAAATCATGTTTATAGGGTACTAAAACGATAGATGGTTGAGATGGCCTTGTAAAGAATAACACTATTATTACTGCTACTAAAACAGGCAGTTATGGTGGAGACAAAAGGTGAGGTTTCTTGTGCATTTAAACGGAATGCAGATATTTCAATAAACTCATATTAAACATGAGTTGATTGTAATGCCTTCTACAATACTGACAGCACACACTCAGAAAAAAAAAGGGTCCTGAACAACAGTCCTTAGAGTGGTACGGCTGATCGGTGAATGCACTAATAATTTAATTTAAATGTTTATGCTGGTTAATGCAAGTTAATGATGTAGAACACGAACACTATAAAGACATTCCTTCAAAATAATATGAAACAAGCACAGAAACATGTGTTTCTGAAAGAATGAAGGTGGTGGACACATTTTGTGCCATAATAAAAGTCTTTCGTTTTCATTACTGACCGTCAGTGAGTTGGGCCTCTGCATTTTTCTATTCTAGAACATATCAGACATCTAAAAATGGCAGAAGAAAATGTATAAAAACACGAATAAGAAAAATAACAATAGTGAATCACAAGTCTTGGTGCTCGGCCCCTTACCATTGTAACAATATGTTTTATACTTTATAATGAATAGCTGCTATAGGTCTTTAATGTCATGGTGCAGATGGTGTAGAAGAGCTCACCTCAGTGTGTGCAGCATGTCCTGTTTGGCTGTTAAGGTTTTCAAAGTGGAGAAGAGTCCCTCCAAAGCCAATTTGTGTTCTGGTTTGTACGTGGAGGCCTGCAGGCTAAGTTGGCCTAGTGCACCTTGGGATTCCTCCACTGCAGGCTCCCCATGGCCCTGGGTTACTTCAGTCCGAATGTGCTGATCCACTGCTGCTTTATAGCTGGAGCCGGGCTGCTCCCGACTATACACAGGCTCGAGTACTGACTCGGGAAGGGTAAAGACCTGAGACACGGGCACGAACGCGACACCGCAGCCGTTAGAGCGGCTCAAACTCAAACACCGCTAAGGTAATAAGAATGAAGGTCAAATGCGTCGTCTTATGTTTCTGAGTGACAACAGCAATAATTGCATACGCACATCGAAAGCATGCTATCTGGGGATAGAGGAGATAATGAACAAGATGATGCAACTGGCTGAAAGGAGACATGGAAATGACGGTCCTTCTCCAAAAGCAGAAATAATGAGGCCAAAACAAATGATGTTACAGAGATCAAAGCATTAACAAGTGCCGAGACTTGTAATGTAGGACTGCACTGTAATTAGAACAGGCTCGTTTCAGCAGTTATGAGACACACAATAAATAAATAAATAAATAAATAAATAAACAAACAGGAGTGCACATGACCGGAGTCAGAGAACTCCCGTCCAAAAATCTTTTCCAGACGCTGATCATTTTTCCCTTCTGATGTCTGAAGTGGGACCAAGGTTCAGCGAGCAGAAGCATGCTGGAATTACCTTTACAAAACTCAAAACCAGTTAGTACAAAGGGGGGGGGGGATACATTCACCGGTCACGTTAAAATGTCTCTTTCCTGAGGCTCGTTACCTGTTCCAGTGGGACGATGTGGTATGGCAATCCAGTCGTTCTGAAGATATTCTCCAACTGAACTACAGCCTCCTCCCTCTCCTCAGCATTCTGACCGCACACACCACCCTCTAGCTCAGAGAATAGATTAGCTGAAACACCTTCATTATGCTAAGAGAACACTGTATTCTGTTGCAGTATTACTGTAACTGTAATTACCATCTATGTAGACAATGCCAGGCATAAATCTCAATGACCTCCAGTTACTAGTGTGAAACATTTCTACATATAAAGTAAAAAAATAACGTATCTGAAATTAATTTTCGTAGATATAATTATTACTTAGAACTTAACCTCTGAGAGGTCAAATGAATAACATTGATTGTCTCGTAACAATGGCACCAGTCAAAAGATGGGATATAGTAGACAGCATGTTAACGGTCAGGTCTCGAAGTTGATGTGCTGGAAGTAGGAAAAAAAATGGGAAAGCATAAGGATCTGAGCAATTTTGACAAGGGCCAAATTGTGATGGCTAGATGACTGGGTCAGAGCATGTCCATCACAGCAGGTCTTGTAGGGTGTTCCCAGTATGCAATGGTTAGTACCTACCAAAGGTGGTCCAAGGAAGGACAACAAGGTGAACCAGTGACAGGGTCATGGGCGTCCAAGGCTCACTGGTGCGTGTGGGGAGCAAAGGCTAGCTCGTCTGGTCCGATCTCACAGAAGCACTACTGTAGTGCCCATGCTGACCCCTGTGCACTGCCGAAAGCACCTACATTGGGCACATGAACATCAGAACTGCACCATGGAGCAAAGAAAGGAGGTGGTCTTGTTTTATGAATAACGCTTTCTTTTACATCGTGGGGACAGCCGGGCGCGTGTGCGTCACTTACCAGGGGAAGAGATGGCACCAGGATGCACAATTAGAAGAAGGCAAGCCAGGGAAGCAGTGTGATGCTCTGGGCAATGTTCTGCTGGGAAACTTTGGGGTCGTGGCATTTATGTGGATGTTACCCACCGCCTACTTAAACTCTGTTGCAGATCAAGTAAACCCCTTCATGCCAACGGCATTCCCTAATGTCAGTGGCCTCTTTCGGCAGGATAATGCGCCCTGCCGCGATACAAAAATGGTTCAGGAATAGTTTGAAGAACATGACAAAGAGTTCCAGGTGTTGACTTGGACTTCAGATTCCCCAGATCTCAATCTGGCCGAGCATCTGTGGGATGTTCTGGACAAACAAGTCCGATCCATGGGAGGTCCCACCTCGCAACTCACAGAACTTTAAAGATCTGCTGCTAACGTCTTGGTGCCAGATACCACAGCACACCTTCAGAAGTCTTGTGGAGTCCATGCCTCCATGGATCAGAACTGTTTTAGTAGCACAAGATGGATCTATACAATATTAAGTAAGTGGATTTAATGTTATAGCTAATCGGTGTACAGCTCCACTTGCATTCAATATCAGACATCTTATTAGCTGTATGGCTTTTTTTTTTTACCGTTTTATTTATGTTCGTAGACTGCCAGAAAATCGAGCTAGCTACATTTATTAAAGGTTGAGCAGTTATTGTGATATGAAAATAAACCTCAACGTGCCCCGATCCTGGATAGCTGACTGCTTACCTCTTGAACTTGTGCTAGCATGCAGCTCGATGCTGGTCCTCCAGAAACAGCCAGCAGCACCTAAAAGATAGTCACCAATAACTTGAATAGTCCATGACAAATTCATAGAAGATCTTTTTTTTTTTTTTTCTTTGCTTTTATATCTATGCTTGCCTTCTCTCCGGGAAAGATAACACGATTCTTCCCTAGCATGGCCCGGAATTTATGTTTGAAGTACTCCTTGAAGCAGCCCCTAATTTAAAATAAATAAATAAATAAATAAATAAATAAATAAATAAATACAAACCCTTACTACACATGATGATGGTTTCAACAGCTTTTGATCACATGGTGATGTTTTTATAGAGATTACACATCCTGCATGGGGATGTGAATGAGGTTAAGAGGAAAATCACCTCCCCCAGGACTCAGTGTCGGATGTGGAGGCAATAGTGGATCAACTTTACTTCTGATAGATTGGATTTGATTGGACTACTTACCTACAAAACGCATCTCCCACTCGAATGATGAGCACTGCAGTGCCCTCTTTGCACTTCATGCATTTCTTTGATCCCCTAGAATCACAGACGGTTTAACACACCATATAAGTTACACCTTCATACGAGATATATCCGTCACCTATAACCTGTCAGACTTTAAAATCTCACACAACTCATGTCAATAAACTCACGTTGGCAGAGATTTTTGTTCTAAGACGCTGTCGTACTCTTCGTCAACCTGACACATGACTAGCGTTGTTTTGTTTTGCACTGAATTAACTATACACTTGCATCCCAATAATACCGAAATTTAAAAAACAAACAAACAAACTTTAAAAAACGACTAATAAAACGACCTAACATGCGAGCTACACTGGCGCTCTTTGATGACGCGTTGACTCCGCGTCTCCCCCCTGGCGCATCCTAGTGACGCTGCATTATTGTCAGTTCGGCTGTTCTGCTGCTTATTTGTCAGTTTGTTTGTTGTTTAATTCGCTCTGATAGATACACTAGACGTTGTTATCGCAAGACGGTCGTTTTCAGCAGTCGTGTGCGAATGTACAGGAGTGAACACGCTGCGATTCGTTCGCCCGAAAGCGAGCGGGTCTATTGTTTAGGAAAACGCTGTTGCAAAGCATTATGGGGAGTGTAGTGATGAAAGGCCGTCATGCTGCGAAGGTGCGTCTCGACAAAACTCCAACACCCATGCAGCAGTTCGCCTGAAAAGACGCTCTTAACGGTTTGGTTAAAGCTCCGCTGGTTAATGTTTACTTCTTTGCTCCGACGGCGTGTGAGTGTGTGCGCCTTATGTGCAGGCTGGACAGATGCGCTATGTAACGCCGTTTGATCGGTGTTTTTCTTGGTTCAGATCACACGGAAGTGGTGTTCCGGGCGACAGCGCACGGGTGCTCCACACAGCAAAGGAAGCAGAAAAAGAAGAAGCAGCTCGTTTTGAAGAAGCAGCCGAGAGGAGGCATCATCCAGTGTTCATGATGGCGATGTTCCGCAGTTTTGTTTCGGCTGCACAGCTCCGACAGCCTCATCCCCAGCCCCAGCTGCAGCATGGAGAGAGTCTGGAGAGCCAGTTTTCCTGCCCCATCTGCCTGGAGGTTTATCACAAACCCGTCAGCATCGCCAGCTGCGCTCATACGTGAGTAACACCTGGATTCACCTCCACTCTCGCACTGCCATTCTGCTCCACGGAGGCGGTGCATTGTCAGGTTTTAACCCAGTAAACACACTGTGGCATTTCTGTTGCGCATAACTAAACCGATGGTCATCACAGTCATCAGCATCGTTTTGAAGTCTGTGCATTTATCTGACCCCTGAGCCAAAACCAAGACTTGTCAGTCCACAGATTGGATAAGATCATAAACAACAGCTAAACTCATTGACTCTGTTATAACAGAGTTGTATAAGACGTAGGACCTTTTAAAGCCAAGGAGTGAACCTGAAGCTCCGTCCTCTTTGTGTCTCTATTGTTGTCAGTGTTTCTTTGTTACTGAAGCCTCTCCGTCTCACACAGGTTTGGAAATGAAGCACGGCTCTGTACTCTGTCCTTTTACTTATCTTGTCTAATTGATTGACTTTCTTTCTTTCTTTCTTTCTTTCTTTAATTGTTCCTTTTCTTTTTCTGCATGACGTGTCCCGTTACGCAGCTGCGACTTCAGTTCAGAGATGTTCCAGCGTGTAAGATCCACGAGATGCAAATAGAACAAAGCAGGCACGGCGTGTGGCGCACGTGATGTCGGAGGGTGTGAGACGGGTACGAGCATCGTCGCGGACGAATCCGGATCGAGACTCTTTAGACGGTCTCGCAGAAAGGAAAGGGAGACGGCCGTCGTGCTGAACGAATCGAGAACAGGATGCGAGGCTCGGTCCGAGTGCGCGTCGGTGCGACGGATGTACGTTTCATCTCGAGGTGGTTTAAGCGAACACGTTAAACGCGATATCCAGACCGGCCGTATTGGCAATTAATACAACAGTATTACCGTTTGAAGGATATTGTAATACCATGGACACAAAATGACGGTTTGATTGAGTAGTAGCAGTTTAAGGATTTACGGTTTATTATTTCTCGCGTGTCAGAGTTCCATTAAATCATGACGGACAGAATGTCTAACATCCCGTGTCATCGTCCGTATTTTCACTTTGATTAACATATCGTATGTGTTGCGTCATAACGTTTGTAGATTGCCACTAACTTGTGCTGTGAGCTGTAAGTCAGCTGCCTCTGATTTCGTCAAAAACTATTTAAGCCTAATTGAGTTTTCTGTGTGCGCTGTCCATTTGCGTCATGCGTCATCTTTTGACTTCGCTTTTTACTCTGGGCTGTAGTGAGGAAACGAGATGCCAGTAATATCACTCTTGTAAGCCGCGAACACTCTCTGTGGTTAAAATACGAACGGCCCGGAGAGGCTCCGCCCACCAAAAAGTGACGATTCCGTGTAAATTCAATGCGATTAAAAGTCATCGCTACGGCATTTAAAGCAGCTGTGTGTCTCATTGTTTGCGTGTCAATAAATCGTAGTGGGGTGTTTGCTGTACATGATGCCGTGTTTGTGGACACCGCTGCTGTAATTCTTTTAGCGTTACAAGACTTCCACACATGGTGAGAGAGTGAGATGTTTCTGTCCGTGCACTCTGAACCTCTGCACCTTCCTTTGTTGAAAGACCAACACACGACAGCAGATTTGATGGCGTTTTAAAGTGATCCAAACCCTTAACCCTTGTGGATATCGACTAGGGCAAGACCAGATACCGGAAACGCAGAAATCTTATTTGCTGCACATAGTCCTTGATTTCTTCTGTTTTTGTGTATATCTCACATTAAATAGTTGTAGATCTTCAAACGAAACAAAGGCAACCCGAGTAAACAAACAATACAGTTTTAATCTATATTGTTTTAACTGAAGCAAAAAAAATAATAATAGTTATCTAATACCGATCACCCATGTGAAAAAACTAACTGCCCCCTTAAAATTAAAATCTGGTTGTGCCACCTTTAGAAGCAATAACTGCAACCAAACACTTCCGATAACTGGAGATCAGTCTTTCACTTACTTCTAGGACTTACAACTATGCTTTGGATCGTTGTCTTGCTACATTTGCGTTTGAGTTTCAACTTATGGACTGAAGACCGGACATTCTCCTTTAGGATTTTCTGGTAGAGAGCAGAATTCATGTTTCCCTCAATTATTGTGCACTGCCAAGTCAATGAAGCAGCAAATCATCCCCACACCATCACACTTCCACCACCATGCTTCACTGTAGGTCTGATGTTCTTTTTGTGGAATTTACGCCAGATGTAACGGGACACCTGTCTTCCAAACAGTTCCACTCTCGACTCATCAATCCGCAGAACATTCTCCCAAAAGGTTTGAGGGTGTTTTGGCAAAATTCAGATGAGCCTTAATGTTCTTCTGGGTTAGCAGTGGTTTTCACTTCACCACTCTTCCATGGATGCCACGAACAGTGACCTTTATTGATGCAAGAGCGTCCTGTAGGTCCTTTGATGTTATCCTTGGCTCTTTTGTGACTTCCTGTCTAAGTCATTGCTGTGCTCTCAGAGGAATTTTGGAAAGAAGGCCACTTGACGGAAGGTTCACTACCATGCTGAGTTTTTCTATTTGGAGATAACGGCTCTCGCTGTGGTCCTTTGGAGTCTCAGAACTTTTGAAATAGCTTTGTAACCCTTCCCAGACCGATGTGTTTCAATCATCTTCTTCCTCATCATTTCTGGATTTTCCTTCAGTTTTAGCATAGTGTGTCACTCAGTAAGACCTTTTAACTAACTACATGCTGTTGAGAAAGTTCCATTTAAGTGTTGATTTTGATTGAACAGGGTTTGGAGTAATCAGGCCTGGCTGCTTCTAGTCCAGCTGAACCGCATCATGAATGCAGCTTCATAGATTTCGGGAATGACTACAGGAGCAAATACATTTTCACACAGGCCTCGGATAACTTTTTTAACATCGATAAATAACATTATCATTTAAAAACTGTATTTTGTGTTTACTCCGGCTGCCTTTGTTTTATCTCGCATATTGTTTTTAATTTCTGAAACAATTTAGTATGCGATATACACAAAAACAGAAGAAATCAATACTCTGTCACAGCATTGTAGATATATGCACATCAGTGGGTTTAGTTGATCTGCACTTTATTGATCACATATCGGCCATTTCTCAAATTCAAACAGTAAAAACTGCACTAGACGTGTCACAAAATGTGGTTGGAGATTTATTTAATTAAGTAGTTAGTCAGTTAAATATAAAAAAAAATTTTTGCATGTGGGGAAAAAAAAACTCATTTCTGTGTAGAGAAGCATTTCGCTGAGAAGCTAGTGAGCAACCATGAGTAAACAAATGTTCACATTCACTGCACACTGTGACGGCACGTGATGAAGTTGAATCCCGCATACAGTGTGACTCGGGTTAATTTACGGCTGAAATGCTGCAGAGGAAACGTACACCGATTTGTTAATCAAATGTTGTGATGAAATCATAAACCATTTGTAAAATGCTGGAAATGTATCGTTGTATGAAAATGACATATCACTAGTAAACAGGAAATACTATTCTTTCACCACTGCCAGAGCTAAAAATGAATGATGTTGCTGGACACACACACACAACACACACACACACACACACACTCGCGCTGATTACAGGAAGCCCACATCAGGGACAGAGCAGCATGACGATCTAATTATAGCTTAAATTCTAATGAAATGCACACTGTGAGGGCAACCTTTTTATGTCACACGTACATGCGTAGACACACACACACTCACACACACACACAGACCGCTACACCTTCGGCAAACCACGCACTAGGGTCTTGTGCTGGTGTCAACTCAGAGAAAAATGTACAGCTGAAAGTGCGTTAGCAATCATGCTATATCTACTCTGTGTAGCATGTGTGCTAGGTGTAGCTGAATTTGAACACGTTTCCCCGCACCGAGAAATGAACAGAACTTGTTTAAACTCGCTTAAAATGGACGTCTAAAGAAAGGCTTATGTAGCGCCAGTGTAACGTGGTTCAGCTTGGTTAAGACTTTGGAGGAAGTCAACAACTGCCCTTTGACATCCATTATAAGTGGGTTTTGCGTTTTTTTTTTTCTTTCTTTCCTCAGTAAAAGGATGTGTATCAGAATTCTCTTCTGTGGTACTCACACACACAGTTGGAAAATAAGCGTGTGTGTGTGTGTGGAAATGAGCAGTCTGAGAGAGGATAGAGTTCAGGACTGCAGCAGCAGGAACTTCTCCATGAGCACAGCCAAATGTTCTCACGCACTCGCTGCATGCAGACGACAGAAAAAAAGTGCCATCATGAAATCTGTTGTGAAGTCATGGACTAATCCAAATCCCGCTCCATCTGAGCCTCCGTCTGTGAGAGTGAGGAACACATTGCTTAAAGCACTCACCTGCTTTACGATTAAATCTGCACTTAGCATAATGCATTCCCAAAGTAGTGATGGCTTAGTGGAAGAAGTGTTTGTTTAAGTGAGTTTCATCAGGCATGGGTCAGTGTGAGAATTCTCAGTACTGATACCCAGCAGAGTTCTGCTTATACTCTCAGTGTTCTGGGTAAAGGTCTCTGTGCCTCAGTCCCAGTGAAGGAGGTGTGGCCTCTGTGCCTCAGTCCCAGTGAAGGAGGTGTGGCCTCTGTGCCTCAGTCCCAGTGAAGGAGGTGTGGCCTCTGTGCCTCAGTCCCAGTGAAGGAGGTGTGGCCTCTGTGCCTCAGTCCCAGTGAAGGAGGAGGTGTGGCCTCTGTGCCTCAGTCCCAGTGAAGGAGGAGGTGTGGCCTCTGTGCCTCAGTCCCAGTGAAGGAGGAGGTGTGGCCTCTGTGCCTCAGTCCCAGTGAAGGAGGAGGTGTGGCCTCTGTGCCTCAGTCCCAGTGAAGGAGGAGGTGTGGCCTCTGTGCCTCAGTCCCAGTGAAGGAGGAGGTGTGGCCTCAGTCCCAGTGAAGGAGGAGGTCTGGCCTCTGTGCCTCAGTCCCAGTGAAGGAGGAGGTGTGGCCTCTGTGCCTCAGTCCCAGTGAAGGAGGAGGTGTGGCCTCTGTGCCTCAGTCCCAGTGAAGGAGGAGGTGTGGCCTCTGTGCCTCAGTCCCAGTGAAGGAAGTGTGGCCTCTGTGCCTCAGTCCCAGTGAAGGAGGTCTGGCCTCTGTGCCTCAGTCCCAGTGAAGGAGGTGTGGCCTCTGTGCCTCAGTCCCAGTGAAGGAGGAGGTGTGGCCTCTGTGCCTCAGTCCCAGTGAAGGAGGAGGTGTGGCCTCTGTGCCTCAGTCCCAGTGAAGGAGGAGGTGTGGCCTCTGTGCCTCAGTCCCAGTGAAGGAGGAGGTGTGGCCTCTGTGCCTCATCTCCCAGTGAAGGAGGAGGTGTGGCCTCTGTGCCTCAGTCCCAGTGAAGGAGGAGGTGTGGCTTCTGTGCCTCAGTCCCAGTGAAGGAGGAGGTGTGGCCTCTGTGCCTCAGTCCCAGTGAAGGAGGAGGTGTGGCCTCTGTGCCTCAGTCCCAGTGAAGGAGGAGGTGTGGCCTCTGTGCCTCATCTCCCAGTGAAGGAGGAGGTGTGGCCTCTGTGCCTCATCTCCCAGTGAAGGAGGAGGTGTGGCCTCTGTGCCTCAGTCCCAGTGAAGGAGGAGGTGTGGCCTCTGTGCCTCATCTCCCAGTGAAGGAGGAGGTGTGGCTTCTGTGCCTCAGTCCCAGTGAAGGAGGAGGTGTGGCCTCTGTGCCTCAGTCCCAGTGAAGGAGGAGGTGTGGCCTCTGTGCCTCAGTCCCAGTGAAGGAGGAGGTGTGGCCTCTGTGCCTCAGTCCCAGTGAAGGAGGAGGTGTGGCCTCAGTCCCAGTGAAGGGCGGAGGTCTGGCCTCTGTGCCTCAGTCCCAGTGAACGAGGAGGTCTGGCCTCTGTGCCTCAGTCCCAGTAAAGGAGGTGTGGCCTCTGTGCCTCAGTCCCAGTGAAGGAGGAGGTCTGGCCTCTGTGCCTCAGTCCCAGTAAAGGAGGTGTGGCCTCTGTGCCTCAGTCCCAGTGAAGGAGGAGGTCTGGCCTCAGTCCCAGTGAAGGAGGAGGTGTGGCCTCAGTCCCAGTGAAGGAGGAGGTGTGGCCTCTGTGCCTCAGTCCCAGTGAAGGAGGAGGTGTGGCCTCTGTGCCTCAGTCCCAGTGAAGGAGGAGGTGTGGCCTCTGTGCCTCAGTCCCAGTGAAGGAGGAGGTGTGGCCTCAGTCCCAGTGAAGGCGGAGGTCTGGCCTCTGTGCCTCAGTCCCAGTGAACGAGGAGGTCTGGCCTCTGTGCCTCAGTCCCAGTAAAGGAGGTGTGGCCTCTGTGCCTCAGTCCCAGTGAAGGAGGAGGTCTGGCCTCTGTGCCTCAGTCCCAGTAAAGGAGGTGTGGCCTCTGTGCCTCAGTCCCAGTGAAGGAGGAGGTCTGGCCTCAGTCCCAGTGAAGGAGGAGGTGTGGCCTCAGTCCCAGTGAAGGAGGAGGTGTGGCCTCTGTGCCTCAGTCCCAGTGAAGGAGGAGTGTGGCCTCTGTGCCTCAGTCCCAGTGAAGGAGGAGGTGTGGCCTCTGTGCCTCAGTCCCAGTGAAGGAGGAGGTGGCCTCTGTGCCTCAGTCCCAGTGAAGGAAGTGTGGCCTCTGTGCCTCAGTCCCAGTGAAGGAGGTCTGGCCTCTGTGCCTCAGTCCCAGTGAAGGAGGTGTGGCCTCTGTGCCTCAGTCCCAGTGAAGGAGGAGGTGTGGCTTCTGTGCCTCAGTCCCAGTGAAGGAGGAGGTGTGGCTTCTGTGCCTCAGTCCCAGTGAAGGAGGAGGTGTGGCTTCTGTGCCTCAGTCCCAGTGAAGGAGGCGCTGCCTCTCCAAGTGAGGTTCATTGTTATTTGGTCAGTCCCTTTACTAAAACAAGTACTTCACAAGATCACACCAACAGACACCGATGATGTACCATGGTGAAATCATCTGCTGCAGCACCATCACACATAAAATGACGATTCGAATCAAAGCTGTGAAAGTAATACATGTCCAATCTTCTTTCGTGTGAACTAGGAGTCCTCACCTCAAGTGTTCATTCTGTCTGTATTTGCATCCTCATTTATTTCTCTGTGTAGGAGTTTAAACAGCCTGCACTGCTGCAATAACAGATACTTTCTTGGGTCAGCAAGAAGTGAGAGCTGAATCATAGACCTGATATCTCCATCTTGATTTCCCATTAAAAGCATGACCCGAATAAAGAATCCAATTATGCCTGAAAACGGCCAACTGTTCTCCAGCGGCTTTCACCCTCACGCTCTGTTCACTACTGAGCAGTGTTCCGTCCCACTGACCCTGGCCATCCCTCGGGTTTATAGCAATACAAATGTAACACACGAGTTTAAAATGTGTAAGATATCAGCTTCATCTGAGTTATTAACTAAAATCTCCTCACATGCTCAGGTATCCACCTGGAAATGAGAGAACAAAGGAAAACTGCTATCACTAAACCAGTCAGTTGGATACTTTTTAACATTTAGCATTAGCTTGGGTCTTCCTCAGACCATTTGATTCATAGTTGTGATATTTTTAAAATATATATATGACAAACAGCCCCTCCCACCTGTTCTAATGATTGCATTTATTGTAATGCCATCCACTCAAATGACTTGAATTGTTGTCAGGGCGACGAAATGATGCATAGCGGATGAGTGATTGGTCAGCTTATTCTTCAAAGCGTGCATGTTTACAAGAGGTGCATCGAATGAACAAAAACATTTCATTATTTTAATACACTGAAAAATCCAACGATTTTCTGGACCGCTTCTCCTACACAGGGTCGCGGTTTGCCTGGAGCTTTTCCCAGGGAACTCGGGACACAAGATGGGGGACACCTTAGACGAGGTGCCAATCCATCACAGGGCGCACACGCACACACTCATTCACACACTACGGACAATTTGGCAATGCGTGTCTTTTGGACTGTGGGAGAAAACCCAGAGGAAATGCCCGAGCACAGCAGGACAGAGGCGGGAATCGAACCCCCAACCCTGGAGATGTGAGGCAAACGTGTGAGTCACTAAGCCACCGTGGCCCCCTACAGTGACAAATCAAAATAGCAAATTAAAGCACTATAACATGGATTATATCCTGTACAAACATGACCTCAATTTAGTTTCTCATGGCTTCATTAAGTCTGATATAAAAGTTCGCTATATTATAAAATAAACATAAAATTTTTTTGTTTGATCAAATGCTTCCAGATGATGAGATCGGAAGCCATTTTGTTCAATCAAACCAAAATTGCAATTATGGGCATTCATAGAGCAGTATATTGTCAGTGTCCTATACGATGTTTATTTTATATCTTGCCATCTTCTCGTTCATAAATCGTCTTCTCAGTCTTTTTATTTACTTTCCATTTGTAAATTGTCTCTTGCTTTTATGCTACAGTACATTACAAAGCTATTTCCTTCTTCGGTCTTTATTTTCCATCCCTGGTTTTGTTTGGGCGTTATAGCGAGTGTTTCTGTTTAATGACGAGATGCTATCAAGAAACTCTGTCTCAGACACTTATACCGATGGGAAAATGTTGCAACCTCCGAGGTGAGAACCACATGCTGGCAATTTGCATAATCTGAAGAACGCGCACACGAAAAAAATTTCAATTTAAGCAGCTGCATGGCCCATCTCTGAATACGTGTAACATTCCCTGCGTAAATATTGACCTTGCCAAATCTGAATCCAGCCCATAGCCCTGACATCTGCTGTTCTAGTTTAAAAAAAAAAAAAACAGCAGCATTTTGGTGCTGGAACCGAACTGTTTTAGCCGACTGTCCTACGATCGAACAGTTCCAAATCTTACACAAGCATTAAGAACTAGTCGAGTGAAAAGGTGTGTGTGTGTGTGTGTGTGTGTGTGTGTGTGTGTGTGGCTCTTTAAATCTGTTCTGCTGCGTTTTTATTTTTTCAGATACATTAGCATTGTCCCATCCTCTGCTTAGTGCCATCACTTGATTACCTTTCTCTGTCTCTCTTCATCTGTCTCTCCCCCACACAACACACACACACACACACACACACTTACTCCTGCTTTGTGTTCCTTCTTTATCTCACCCTTTGCCTGCTGTGATCACTCCAGCATTTCATCACCTCACCCTCTCTCTTTATACACACACACACACACACACACACACACACACACACACACCTGCGCAGCTCCGAGGGGGTTGTGATTTGGCTGAGTGTCCATGGTCTCACACACTGGATGCCAGCGGCTTGAGTTGGATTTGAGCTGTGTGTGTCCTGGCATGATCTCCTCCTCTCTTAAACTGATCTGCATCATAACTCACACGCAGTCACTCGAAACCGAGCAATTAACATCCCGTCCAGCTCTAATTACCCTTAAGCCTGTGCTGATCTTCAACTTCCACCTCACAACTTCCTAATCCTGTCTGATCGTTTATAACATTATTGCAAAACAATGTTAAATCACTGCATTACTAAAGGATGGTTCATCAGTTGAGAAACAAATCCATCCACCACGATGATGATGATGATGATGATGATTTTTTAATTTTTTTATTTAAGTCTATTTAATGCTCTGTCCAGTTTACAGAATTACGACTCTACAGAGAACGATGCGCATGACATGCCTTCAGATTTCTCCAAAATTAGGAGACTGGGGAGGCAGCTGTCCTTGTGCTGTTCTTTATTTCGGGAACATAAAATGCTGCCTACCTAGGCAACCTCCTACTAAATGGCACATGGGGGTAGTGGCAGAATTTTTAAGAAGCAGTATTATATTTGCTGAATATTACTATATATCCCATGACTGGTCATTAGCACATGACTAAATATGGAAGTTTATATGAGAAAACTCGTGTGTATTGTAATAAAAAATAATAATAACATTTTAACTCGATGCATATCATACTATTTTGGAGCATGACCATAACATGTTTTAGGCTACGCTTATGTTTATATTCAGCCCCTCCAGGATTTTGCGGTCGCAGAAATTAATGCAAAATTCAGTTAACTTAAATTTTATTTGTATAGCACTTTTAACAGTGGACATTGTCTCAAAGCAGCTTTACAGAAATATATAAACACAGGATACAGATTTCAAATGTGTGAATTTGTCCATATTGAGCAAGCCGGTGGTGAGGAAAAACGCCCTAAGATGATGTGAGGAAGAAACCCTGATAGGAACCAGACTCCGAAGGGAACCCGTCCTCATCTGGGTAACGGATAGTGTGAAAGTAAAGGAAAGTTCATTATGGTTTTTATATGAAGTCTGTTTTGTTGAACTAATCCACTGTTCACTAAAGGAGACTTGAGTGCAGAACATCATGTGGTAGTTGCAGTCCTAAGGCCATAATAGCAACCGTAGTCCCAGCAACCACAGCAGAAATGTCCATGTGGAATTGAGGTCCAAGCGGCACCATCCTCAGCAGTCTCCAGGCTGCACTGCTTGGGGTCGTCCTCAGTGGCAGAATGTAGCCTCCAGTTGATGAGAGCTCCATCCAGAAGTAGGGTACCAGGATGGATCAGGCAGATCCGGAGAGCAGAAAGGTTCAGGATCACTGGCATCTCCATAAAATCACGTGTGGCTCAACAGAAGCAGAGAGGGAGGTAAAGAGAGGGAGAGATTGCATGCTTACTATCCCGTATTGGATAAGACTGTGTACTTTGCATGAAAGAAAGTCTATTCATGGAAAGTTTGAGTAAACAAATATGTTTTAAGCCTAGACTTAAACACTGAGACTGTGTCTGAGTCCCGAACACTAATTGAAAGGCTGTTCTATAACTGTGGGGCTTTGTATGAGAAAGCCCTTCCCCCTGCTGTAGCCTTCACTATTCGAGGTACCTACAAATAGCATGCACCTTTTGATCGAAGTAGGCGTGGCGGATCATGAAAGACAGAAAGTTTGTTCGGGTACTGTGGCGTGAGACCATTCAGTGCTTCAATGCAGTGTGGATAAGGTCGGGGTGATGTGGTCATATCTTCTGGTTCTAGTAAGGACTCTTGCAGCTGTATTCTGGACTAACTGGAGCTCGTTTATGCTCCTACTGGAACATCCAGACACCAAGGCATTACAGTAATACAAAAATCAAGGAAATTCCATGATATTTGCAGGAGTGTGCAACCTTTCAAATTTCTGCAGATTTGGGCCATGACACGTCATTCAGCCAAAGCATTCTTCGATTTACGTGCGTCGAACATGTGTACAGCTAAATGGTCTCATTTACCAACAAACATCAAGGCGAAAGACCGTGCAAAACAATTTCATGTAGTTACAATTTCACCAATTCAAAAAACTACACTAATTGCATCGCAAATTTTGAAACAAGCCACCGCAAAAGTAAGCGTTTTTGGCCGCAACAATCACAAAAATACAACAACAAAGCGAAATCCTGTATGGGCTGTATATTATGAAAATCACAGTGAGTTTGCTCTTTTCACGCCATTTAGTTATGAGGAAACTGTTACGCCGCCGCCGACAGAGGGCACTGCGTCGCTTCACCTGAATTAGACTTGACTTTGTTTTTGTTCGCGCGCTTCCGGCGTTAGCACTGAGTGGTCACAGGTGTTTGAGTTTTGTATTGATTGTTCTGTATTTAAGTGCCGTTGTTTCTGAGCACGTCGCTCGTTATTCTTTGTTGTAAATCTTTGTAGCGGTCGTATGTTTTGTCTCCATGCTACGTTTCCTGTTTCCCGGTAGAGACAGCGTTTGCTTTAAGTTTGTGTTTAAGTTCAATAAAGCCCGTGACCTGCACCTGCATCCGCCTCCATCTCCGCGTCGTAACAGAAACAAAATATATAGAAGACTTCTGTCTTTAAACTTCAGTATGTGTGGTGTAAAGTAGATAATGCCATCAAAGCATCCCGATCTCAGAAATGAGCAGACTGTATCTCTCCTTGCTTCAGGGTTTTATTTGCCTCTGTTATCAGTCATCTGTTATTTTGTTATGTAGATAAGCTTTGTTTGGGCATGATCTCTTTTGAATAATGGTTTTAATAGGTTGAGGATGGCAGCGTGCCCAAACTAAAGGCTTTACATGATTCGAACAAGCAATTTTTCGGTTCTCACCGTTTTAGTCGAGTTATTTTCAGGCACCAGCCAGGCCTCCCACTCTCTCCTGGGTCCTTTGTGAGTGTCTTGCCTCATTTTATGTTGAGTAGGAAGCCATTTTCAGCCAAGCTCACTAATCTGACTTCTTCAGCATCAGGAGATATTTCTCCTGCTGAGACAAAATGTACACTAGGCAACCGGGGGGCGAACGTGGAGTTGAGATGCGTCTTGAATTATTCACTACAGCAAAAATGAGATGGCAACGTGTGAATGCTATTATGGAGACAGCGAGTGTAGAAAGAGAGCGAGAGAGAGAGATGCTGATGAAGGTGGGGGGGAAGAAAAGAGTGGCTTTGGTCACAGCACAGGTTAACGGAATACGCATTTAAAACTCCGATCCAAACGAGGCTGTTTATGGAGGCGATCGTCAAGGGTGCCATCATTTACAACTTTATTTGTCCCGTTGAGCTAAATGATCCTCAGTTCAGCTCCTCTAATTAGAGCCTGCTTAATTCGTTTGAAAAAAGAAAGCGATTGCATTTTGCTCATAGAAGAGACGCGACACTTTGGCATCTGCCACGCTGCTTTCCTCAGCTTGTGTACTGGCAAGGTTTTAAAAGCTATTCTCCATCTGTGCATATGCATAGGATGAAAAGCTCAGTGAGCACTAAATTAATCATCAGCGCACTAGTTGAACCTCATTTAGAGTCTGCGTGGAGCATAAACACACGCTTGTTTATCTGTTTATCAGCCCCACTAATGCCTGTAATTAATTTATAGTTTTCAGACCGCTGAAGGCCAGGATGTCTGTGAAGTGAGGAGAGAACATCAGAGTGGAGGATAACACACACACACACACGCACTGTGGAAGCACTTATCCATGTGTATGAATATAGTTCTAGGGTTGCATGTGGTAATGGTACTGAAAGTATTGAGGAAAGGAAAATAGTGAAAATAATACGAAAATACCGTGTATAATATCTGATCACAGTAAAAGTGGAAAAAGATCTGACCTTAGTTTTGATTATTATTTTTTTTATATATCCACTGTATATACTCTCACCAGCCACTTTAATAGGAACACCTGTACGCTTGCACATTTATGCAGATATCCGATCAGCCAATCATGTGGCAGCAGGACGATGCATAAAATCATACCGATACAGCTCAGGAGCTTCAGTTCCTGTTCACATCAAACACTGTTTGAAAAATGAGACCTCTGTAACTTTAACCGTGGAATGGTTGTTGGTACCAAATGGGTTGGTTTGAGTATTTCAGAAATGGTTGCTCTCCTGGGATTTTCACACACAACAGTATCTAGAAATCATACAGGATGGTGCGGAAAAACAAACAAAAAAAAAACATTGAGTGAGTGTGACAGACAGTGAGTGTACAGTCCCCTTCGAAAGTACTGGAACAGCAAGGCCAATTCTTTTGTTTTTGCTATGGTTTGAGATGAAAATATGCTTTCATTTCCTCATATTTATATGTAGATGTCTTTAACAATTTAGAACAGGGCAAGTTTTGTTTGAAACCACCCATTCAAATATATTGGAACATGTGACTGACGGGTGTTTCTTGCAGCCCAGGTGTGCCCTGTTAAATTGATTGTTTAATATAGTAATATTAATACGAGTAGCCATTTATTTAAAAAAAAAAATATATATATATATATATATATATATATATATAAAATAATGTCTATTCTAGGTTTGAGCCCTGGGTATTGCCAGTGAAGACTGCATTCATAGTTAAAAACGATAAACCAACGTGTAGGTCAGAGAGCTGTCAATGGGAGAAACGCATGCCGTTTTGAAGCTGAGAAAAGAGGGAAAATCAATCACACAACAGCAGCACCAAAACGTTGTGAGAGCTGTGACGTAAATCCAGAAAAACTGTCTGTGACATCACCAACATGTATAACAAGAGCAATAGAAGTTTCCTGGCTGTTCCAGTAGAATATTTTGCAGGGACAGTTCTCAATATTTTCAGTCCTCACCTGCATTTGTTTACGAGTCTCACTTTGCAAAAAAATAAATGTAAGAAAAAAATACGATGAACATCTTTGCTAAAAGAGAGCAATCATAATATTGTATTTAGTCTTGCGCGTCCGCAGCAAAATGCTTATACAGCTCTAACAGTTGCTCGGTAAACAATATCAAAACCGGAGCTGCAGTGACCCAGAAACCTCAGCTGGGTGTCTGACTACTAACATATTACTCAACAGGAATGAATAAAGCATAGCGTACTGTATGCATGGAATACTACTGCAAAGTGCTTGAGCAGCAGTAATGCAGGAACGGACACTTTGCCATCTGTTTAATACTACATGAGATCCAGTGAGTTTGCCTTCCTTGTTGTATATGTACGATGGGGTCAAAGATTCTGAGACCACTAGTGAAAATTGCATATCGAATAATAAAAGCATTTTTCACCAGTGGTCTGAGACTCTTGTTGATGTGTGTATGAAGGGCACAGGCATCAGCATAATGCTTCGCAGTGGTTACTAATTCCCTGTTCTTTTGCTGATTCTGTATATTTGCAGAGGAAGAGGAAGTGTTTTTGTGGCCTGTCTGGCTTTTTTTTTTTTTCATTTTGCAAATGCCAAATAACGAAAAATAACACGCCGCTTTCGAGCAAATGCAACATGATTACATCATTTTGTAAAGCTAATGAGGGATGTTTAAAGATTGATAAACCAAATATTGTTGACTGTTGATGAATTTCTTTTCTAAGCCAAGTGCAAGTGGGATTTTATCCATCCATCCATCCATCTTCAACCGCTTATTCCTGCTTCAGGGTCGCGGGGAACCTGGAGCCTAGTGGGATTTTATACTATTTAAAAAAAATAATAATTCAAAATATGGGAATACATTATACTTTTCAGCTGTTCAGAGTGTGTGAGGGTGCTGTTGCTTGGTGTAGATGGTCTATTCCCATCTCCTGTCTCTGACATGATCTCCACATAGAAATCCTGCCTTCAAATGGCTCTTTTCACGTCTCTGCCTGTCGACCTCTCTCTCAGTAAGGCCTCACTCGGTAAGCAGTAATATTTTTTTTGGTTGACTGGTACAATGTGATGCAGTTTGCAAATCTGTTCATTTTTCTCTCACGGTGAGGCGTAGAGTGAGCTTGTGGTTGGGAAAGTCTTCCACCATTGTTTCAGCGTGGATCTGTCTTGCAAAATTGTGAGTTATTATAACTCCGCTTCAGGTTGTGCACTTGGAATGGGCTGATAATTGGTTATACCAGGGATCTGGAAAACTTGGCTTGCAAAGTCAAATAACACAAAACGTCACCGTGATAACCTATAATATAGAGATTAAGCTGCACTTCATTGTTGGTAGCTGGATAATTTTTATTTTTATTTTTTTTTACACCCATCTTATTACAGCACAGTGATGGAATAAAACCCAATGGTCGTGCTGGTATAAGAAAGTATTGACAGGGTGGTGTGACGCAGCCCAAACTGCGGAGACCATACCTGAAGTTGATTTTATTTTCCAATAAGAGCACATCTTAAAGTGTTTTATTCCTATGATACCATAGCAATTTGCCATTTTATTTGTTTATAATAAATAAAAATCAACACATCTTGCATCTTATCCACGTAGTTATGTTCTGGAGAATCCACCACACTGGTGAAACAGTGATGCAGTGATGATATTATATCAGCAATAAACAGTCATTTCGTCACCCTCTCGTTTTTCATGTGACCGAGAAACCTCAAAGCACAAAATTATAATGTGCTTTTAATAATACATAAATATAAACCTGTGACTTTTGCCTTGCAGTCAGCACTACTGTCCGAGCTGCTGCTAGAGAAAATTTAAGCAATACCTTCAATCGATCAGATTTGAGAATTCAAAAATGCTGTGGTATGTTAAAAGTATTGCGCAAATAATGATAATGATCGTCTTTATTAATCACATACTTCATATAAACCAGCATGTCAGAAAGCTGGGGTCAGAGCGCCGGGTCAGCCATGATACAGCGCCCCTGGAGCAGAGCGGGTTAAGGGCCTCGCTCAAGGGGCCAACTGTGGCAGCTTGGCAGTGCTGGGGCTTAAACCCCCAACCCTCCGATCAGTAACCCAGAGCCTTAACCGCCATGCCACCACCGCCCCTATTGCGGTGTATTGAGCAAATCCTGCCGTGGTAACGTAACATTCCCTGGTTTTCTTCAGGCTCATATGGAATGCGCTATTATTATTATTTTTTGCCCTGTCAATCCTGTAGTAATGCTCAGTCAGCTTGACTAGATGTTTGCACACGTACTTCAAACACCTGCTCTGATACGTTAAACATCATTGCGTCCTACCTTAGGCATGAGCGAAGTCTGACTACACAGTGACCAGGCAAATGCTGGCAACCAATCAGGGAGACTGAAAGAGTCTAATATAATCCAGTAGAGGAAATGGATTCAGGACTAAGATTAAGCTATCTTCTTGTATTTGTTTTATTCTCTAATTTGGTGGGAAGCTGGGGATTTATTCACATTCATCGAAATTCGTATCGTTTCCCAGTTGGGAAGTGGTTTTAGCTAGAGAAATTATAGTTGACAAATGGACAACTAGTTACATTTAGTATGTCTCTATGTATTTTTTGTATTTCAGGCTGTGTCTCACTCATGTGAGAGATGCGAGTAGCCGTTTGGTGTCCTTATTTACACATACTGCTTAATGTGCAGCATGATGTTTGGAACACAGCCTTGAATTCTAACTGAATGTGTATTGACGCGGCAGTCACGGCTGTGAGATTAATCTGCGTGTTGGACACGTTATGAGATGTTTTGACACGAGTCAACGGCAACAGCAATTTCTCTACCTGGAAATTTGCACATCAAACATCTTTAAGTGTGGACACGATCATCTTTCTCTCAAGTACAATTTTGAGTCAGGTAATTGTAATTGAGTAGGATGTTGACATGATCGTCCGTATCATCTAGCATATCACCTGTCTGAATAATATCGAATTGAATTGCTTATCTTTTGTTCTTTAAAGAGCGTTTAAGGAAGAAAAGGTTCTGCCTCGAGCAGTGACGACAGCTCTGATTGAAGTGTGTTCCTGGAGGCTGTTCAAAGGATGTGTGAGAAAGCGAGACAGAAATAACCTTCGAGACGTCTTTTCTTGCCAGACTATAAATTTCCATTACTATTACTATTAATTTGCATGATTACAGCGAGACACATCCTCAGCGGTCTGTAGTCACTGCTCCGCTGTGGCCTTGTGAGCCATGTTAGTGTGAAATTGATTGTCGGATTTAACTCTCACACTGCTCTTGCTTCATTAGCATACAGAAGGCATTTCCTCTAGTAATGAGCTCACTGTTTGGATCATTATGTTCCAAACTTTTGACTGGTCTTATTTCTTTCTTTGACTTCCTGAGTCTGGTTTGAAGATAACGGTTCTGTCTTTCCCCACCAGTTACTACATTTAATGAACCACAAATATAATATTAGGGATCATTCCTGGGACTAGTTGTTCACTTGGAACTTTTTCTGTAAAGAAATAATTAAATAAATGTGATCAAAGTGATTGGTGTATTGCAACGGTGTTTATATGAAGCCGACCTACAATGATCCCCTGTCAGAGAGATGGACGCCATTGGTATTTGTTTTTGTTTTTTTAATTATGAGTTGTATTTATTTGCTTGCAGATATCCTGTTATATGCACAAGGGGTGCGACCAGCCGTAGATCTAGGAAAACCGTAAACACTATATAGGCTGACGTAGTCTAAATGAACAATTAGACAGAATTGATTGTAAGCTATAAGATGTACCAGCCTTAAGCAAGTGCTTTGCTATTATTGATGCCTTTAAATCTGATAAATACACATTTGATAGTACCAGTAACGATATATAATACTAATAATAAATCAGCGACAGTTATATGTCAATTCCAATAACAGGAATCAGCAGCAGCAAGATCCCTTAACATCAAAATAACTCATGGAAGATATTTTTACAACTGCAAATTTGCCATAAACTATTTGAGTAACAACATTAGCTACAGCTGAAGTGACCGACATGGCCTCGAGTCAGCAGTATACAAAAGCAAATCTATAAATGAAATTTGTTTAACCAAATGTACCACCACATATTAATTTTAAATTTTATTTACAGAGCGGAGATAGGAGGAGGTGAGATGGGGGGGGGATTTGGGAGCGAGCCCTGCCAAGCACCCAGTGAGCATGCCAGAAAACTATCACACCAGCGAACACTATATTTCCTGATGGAAAGAAATGTGGTTCAATGTAAAGCACACACATCAATCCTGTGTCCCTGCTTTTGCATTCAGCTGCAGAAGTATTACTGTTTATTTATTGTTTGCACATCATACTTTCTTATAAGTGCTCAGCTGTAGTGTCGACCTTGGTGGACAAGGAGAGAGACACAAGAAAAGCAATGGAAGCCCAATGAGGCATCAATAGATTAGATATGATTAGCCACATTGGACATTGCAAAGAAAAGTCAAAGAATGAGGTCTAGTCCACAATAACTAATCATTTTTATTCTTTAGTTAAAATTTTCTGTTTGTTTCCCCAAAAGGTTCCTATACACAAGGAAATGCAAATAGAAAACAGTATGCTAGGCATGTGCAGTGTGTGTTTAACAAAGGAGCTTGGCACCAATTTTATCATTTTTATTTATTAATTTATTTATTTATTTACAAAACATGCTTTTCTTACACACCCCAGCATTGTTTGTACTCCATATAAAGCAGTCAAACACCCATCCATCCATTTTCCATAACACATATTGTACACCGTGTCGGGGGGATCACAAAGGTCCATTTTCTTTTATCCACATTGCAGCACATAAACATGTTTAGAGTTGTAGCCACTTTAGAGAGTGGATTTGAAACTATAGTCCATAGGATGAAAATGTTTCTGAGATAAATGGTAAGTGTGCACTTATATAGCGCTTTTACCCAAAGCGCTTTACACTGTGTCTCATTCACCCATTCATACACACACAAACACACCAATGGTAGCAGAGCGGCCATGCATGGCGCTAGCTTGCCATCAGGAGCAACTTGGGGTTCAGTGTCTTGCCCAAGGACACTTCGGCATGTGGAGTCACCCGGGCCGGGAATCGAACTGCCAACCCTACGATTAGTGGACAACTCAATCTACCAACTGCGCCACAGCCGTTTCTGAGCCGTTTTTACCGTTTCTGAGATGCTGTAAAGCAGCTTGTCAATTCTATAATAGCCGTTTACAGTCAGAGCCGTGTCAAGCGTGTCTGTCAAATGGCACGTCGTCATGCCCCAACTTCAGGCACAAAGAAGTCCAGCTACACAGTGATTGGCAGAGAGAGAGAGAGAATGAAGGAACTATGAACGAACGAACAAAGCAAATGCAAGTGAGGGAGTGGAAGAGTCTGAGATTACACTGTAAGAGAAAAATGGATTCAGTCCAGAACTTCAGTCCAGAACTTTTTTTTTCTGGCAGAACAAGTAATGATGCACAGGCTCTGCTGCTGGATCAGGCAGTCACAGTAAGAGCTAACCGGCTTACCTACCGTACTGTAAAAGACAAGCTCTCGTTGAGGTCTTCCTCTGGTAAATGTGACCGTCACCATGATTTTCACAAGAAGGTTATGTTATTCACATATCACTTCTGTAATTCTAAGCATTCATGAGTCTCAAATACTTGCTGCATATTTTTGTACTAAATAGGCAGTCCCTCCAGGATTTTGCGATCACGGAAATGAATGCAGAATCAAGCAAACTCCACAATATTCAGAGGAGCTGGAAATGTTTCAAAATTACCACAGATTTTCCCCAGATTTGGGCCAAGACACGTCATTAATATCATCACAACACGCGTTCAGCCAAAGCCCGGTTCGATTCACGTGCATCAAACATGAGTACAGCTAACAGGTCTTATTTACCAACAAACAGAAACAGAAACAGAAAGAACGTGCAAAACAATTTTGTGCAATTTCAATTTCACCAATTCAAGTAGTTTTCCGCAAAAAAAAAGCACCACATAATTTTTTACAAAGCCACAGCAAAATCGCTAGTTACAGAGGTAACTGTGGTTCTGTGAATTCTGCTTAAGCACTAATGGATTATCGCAGCGCCATCTAGATCGAGAGAATATACCAACAAAGTCACATGGTGACATACACTGTTTCGAGGGTAGATAGATAGATAGATAGATAGATAGATAGATAGATAGATAGATAGATAGATAGATAGATAGATAGATAGATAGATAGATAGATAGATAGATAGATAGATAGATAGATAGATAGATAGATAGATAGATAGATACTCACTCACTCACTCACTCACTCACTCACTCACTCACTCACTCACTCACTCACTCGCTCACTCGATCCCCAAGGGGAAATTCAGGTAATAGTCACATTAGCTCAGCATTCAGCCTTGGTACGCCTTTCACGCGCAATCGGAGTGAAAAAGAAATCTGGCGGTCATCAGAAATTCATAGTACCACAGTTACCTGTGTAATTAGTGTTCTTTTACATTTCTCCTGACTGCAGAGGTGGTGCTTAAGCACTAATGGATGACCCCTACCAACACAGTCATGAGGAATGCCACTCATCAAAAAAACTATGAAGGTTTCTCCTTAAGAACTTCTGAACTCACAGCATGCGTGGCAGTCACTTTGACCTTGTAGAAGCGTGCAAAGATACACGGAGAAGCCCAGGTAGCAGCCGCACTGATCTCTGCCATGGAGACTCCCCTAAAGGCAGCCCAAAACGTAGATATTGCCCTAGAAGAGTGACCGGAGATCCCTCCTGCCACTTCCGCAATCTAGTTTGACAGTCTTTGCTTTGACACAGCGCCACCTTTCTGCGTAACAGCATAGCAGACAACGAGTTGATCAGTTTGCATCAAACTGACGGTAGCATCCACATAACACATCAGGGCCCGAACAGGAGACAAGAGGAGCTCACTCGACCCGGTTGCTCCAGACGAGTCTTGAAATGCAGCCAGATTAATGGACTGATTTACAAATTGAGGAAAATGCACCTTAGGAAGAAAAGACAGATTTGGCCACAGCACCATGCCAGAATCCTTTGGCAACTAACACGTGCATAATTCACTAACCAGTAATGCATGTAACTCGTTAACACGCTTAGTGGAAGCAATGGCTAATAGAAAGGCAGTCTTCAGAGACAACCACTTGAGGTTAGAAAACTGCAGGGGTTCGAATGTTGGCAAGCATAGAATGTCAAGCACAAGCGGTAAATCGCACCAGGGGAAATGGGGGTTGCGGGCCGGCCTTAAGCACCTTTCAAAAAACTGCTCACCAAGATCCGGGAACCAAGGGAAGAGCCATCAACAGGCACATGATATGCAGAAATAGCCGCAACATATACTTTCAACATGGAAGCAGCCCTGTCTGCTGCCAAAAGATGTTGCAAAACACTCAACTCTCCTGGAATCTCACAGCATGCAGGATCTAACCCGTGATTCTTGCACCATGAAGAGAAAATATCCCAACGTGCAGCATAGATGGATGCAGCTCTAGCTCTAAGGACAGTGTGAACAACAGCAGGTTCACAATCAACCCAAAGAGGGTTGGACTCCGAGGCCAAACCTAGAGCTTCAGAGTGGTCAGGTCTGAGTGCCAGACCCCGCCATCCATCTGCGACAGATCCTTTCAGATCAGAAGCTGCCATGGTCTGCCCAACAATAGGCTCAGAAGCATGGGAAACCAAGGTCTGGCTAGCCATCTGGGTGATACAAGGAGCATCCTATGGTTGCCATGGGAAATCCTGTGTCTCTCCCACAACAATGGTATAGGAGGGAATGCGTGAAGTAGGCAGGTCGGCCATTCGTGAGCCAGTGCATCCAGTCCCAGTGGGCTGGCCATCTCTCTTCTCGAGAACCACAACCGACAGTGAGTGGTCACTCATGATGCTAAAAGATCCACCTCTGCTTCGCCAAACTGATGCCATATGCTGGGCACCACTTCCGGGTAAAGCCTCCATTCTCCCAAATGCAGAAAGTCCTTTAAGAGAGAATCTGCTACCTGGTTGTTGGACCCATGGAGGTGCAACGCCCTCAGGGACACTAGTCTGGGAATAAATCCGGTGAGAATTCTGTGAGTGAGACGCAAGGAGTTGACTGACCTTGTGCCACCCTGATGGTTCAGGTGAAACACCGTTGAGGTATTGTCGGAGCAGATGAGCACATGATGGCCTGCCTGAGCCAGCAAGGAGTACTACAGGGATAAGAAAGCTTCGCATAACTCCAAGAGGTTGATGTGGTCCGTGGACTGCTCTGGAGACCAATGGCCAAACACCCCACTGTGATTCCATGTTTTGCCCCACCCAACAAAGGAAGCGTTGTTCGTGACCACTTCCTGGCGAGACGGAATGGCCCCTAGTGGTACACCCGCCATTACGAATAGATGCCAATTCCACTGTCAATGCATGGACACAATGGTGGGAAACATATCAACCCATGATGATGTCTGGTGGGGTACAACTTCAAACTGTTCCACCACTGGAATCACCGAAGTGACAGCAGTCCCCTAAGCTGCAGGAACACACTGTATGGCAACATCACTCCCAGTCAGAAATGAGCACTGGAGCATGCCCTGTAAAGCCTCATCGGGCGACTCCACTAGAGCTGCAACAAATTGGCGTGGCCACCGCCTTAGAAGAGTCTCTTCCATACAGTTCCTCTGGGAATTTGCCTTTTTTCTGGATGGGGGGGCACCGCAGATGCACAACTTTTCCGAGGTGGGGGGGGTGTTATAGTTTTTTTGTGATTTACTTAGACCAATCACAGAAGAATAGGATGTTTTATCCTTGCAGATCCGGTGGATCTTGCTCAAGCTTCTGGTCTCACTTTTCTCTCACCCTCTTTGTTCCTCTCTTCTGTCTTTTTTATTTATTTATTGGATGTTGCATAATAAATGTGTATACATATATTCTTGAAGACAGTGATTGAGGGGGCCTTGCCTAGTGCAAGCCCCAGAGTGAACATGCGCATAAAACGCAGCACCCGCCTGGCAGGAAACCTGGAATAAACCTCTGCTTTAGCAATCCCATAAACCCCAGGCTCATCTGTCAGACAGAGAAAGGGCACTTGGCCTGCGCCCCCCTCCACTGACTCAGCCTCATAAAGGATCTGGTCCAAGTTCTACATACGCTCATGAACTTTGGCTTTGCGGGTGATTCGCAGAAAAGCTGTGCTTTGTTAAAAAAAAAAAAAAACCTTGCAAAGCACTTCATCTGTAAATCTGTAAACCTCATTCTTCCTGGAAGATTTGTTATCGGAAATGTTATCGTATAGTATGAGTGTTGTGAAATAACCTCTAAAGTTTGTTATATTATCTAACAATTAACTATGCTGTCAGGCTTGGCAGACTGTTCATTATAAAGAATGCCACATCATATTGCTTGCTGCCAAATAGTTGATTAGGTAACTAAATTATATAGGCTGAAACTGAGCAAAGTAATGATGATGATCCCTTTTCTAGTAACTGGGTTTTTTTTTAATAATGAGGTATCATTGTACACTGACCACAAACTGTGACTGTAATAAGAGTGTAGTTATATCCTGTTTGTAGAGCATTCTTTTTTGAGACTTACTATCTATCTCATGTGTGTGTGTGTGTATAGGTTCTGTGGTGATTGCCTTCAGCCGTGTCTCCAGGTGACGTCTCCTCTCTGTCCATTGTGTCGCATGCCTTTCGACCCCAAGAAAGTGGACAAGTCTTCGAGTGTGGAGAAGCAGCTTTCCTCTTATAAAGCGCCATGCCGAGGGTGCAGCAAAAAAGTTAGTCCCTTCTAACGCACACGCATGCACGCACACGTGGTTTTAACACATTTCCTTTTAACCCATATTTTGATCAGGTTATTTTTTTTTTATGTTTTAAAACATGGTTTATCTTTGCTTTTTGGATATTCTTATTTACTTGATAACTATTTTAACCTCTTCACTTCTTTTTTTTTTTTTAACCTTTGTGTTTGAAGTTTTAATTTTTTTTTCTTTTATCTTTTGTAACACTTCTTCACCTTGTCTGACCCTTAATTTTATTCTTTTAACCCTTTCATGAATAAATTAGTTTAAGAGCATATCTAGCTTCTTTGTTTTTTCTTATTAAAAAATATGAAGTTTTCTTTTTTTTTTTTTTTTTTTTTAAAATAATTATTTTTTTAGACACCACTAACATAATTTAGTCATCACACATGTAAATGGATTGTCCATGAGCAGTGCAACACAATGGGTAATTAAAGGATAAAATATGATACAAGAAATAAAAAGAAATAAAGAAATCTCCTATTGTGTTTATAAACAAAAGTATGTTTAATATTGTGGGCCAAAATTATAGAAAATATCATAAAATATACAGTGCTCTCCACTAATATTGGCACCCTTGGTAAATATGACAAAGAAAGCTGTGAAAAAATTCTTTATTGTTTAACCTTTTGATCTTTTGTTTAAAAAAAATCACAAAAATGCACTGTTCTCATGGATATGAAACAAAACACAAGTTTATCCAAAAACATTTTTTTTGTTAAATATATAGGTGTGCAACTATTATTGGCACCCTATTAGTCAATAATTTGTGCTACCTCCCTTTACCAAGATCATGGTCTTCTCCTATAATACCTGATGAGGTTGGAGAATACGTGGCAAGGTATCTGAGACCGTTCTTCCATACAGAATCTCTCCAGATCTTTCAAATGTCAAGCTCCACACTGGTGGATTCTCTTCTTCAGTTCACTCCATAGGTTTTCTATGGGTTTCAAATCAGGGGATTGGGATGGTCAGGGCAGGACCAGGATTTTGTGGACAGTAAACCATTTTTATGTTGATTTTGATGTATGTTTTGGATCATTGTCCTGCTGGAAGATCCAACCATGGTGTATTTAAGCTTTCTGGCAGAGACCGTCAGGTTTTCATTTAATATCTGTTGATATTTGATAGTCCATGATGCCATGTATCCTAACAAAATGTCCATGTCCTCTGGCAGAAAAACCCCCAAAATATTAAAGAGCCAGCACCATATTTAACTGCGGGCATGAGGTACTTTTCCATATGGCTACCTCTCTGTGTGCGCCAAAACCACCTCTGGTGTTCATCACCAAAAAGCTCTTTTTTGGTTTCACCTGACCATTGAACCCGATCCCATTTGAAGTTTCAATAGTGTCTGGCAAATTGATGGTGCTTGAGATTGTTTATGGATGAAAACCAAAACAATTTGCGGCGATGTGGTGATGTAGGAGACTTCGGATTGTAGTTTTGGAGACTTTCTGACCCCAAGACGCAACTAACTTCTGCAATTCTCCAGCTTTTATCTTTCGGAGATTTTTTTCGGCCACTCAGACCATCCTCTTCAGTGTGTTGAGACAATATAGACACACGTCCAATTCCAGGTTAATTCATAACGTTTCCAGATGACTGGAACTTCTTAATTATTGCCCTGATGGTGAAACGGACATTTACAGTGCTTGTGCTATTTTCTTATAGCCGCTTCCCATTTTGTGAACCTTTTTCCGCACATCACAGTTTATATTCCTTGGTTTTTCCCATTGTGATGAATGACTAAGGGAATTTGACCTATGTGTTACCTCATATTTATACCTCTGTGAAACAGGAAGTCATGGTTGAACAATTTCCTGTTCCTAGGTGTACTAAAAAAATTTTAAATATTAATGGGAATATACTTCAAATATTTTTTTCTCATATGAATTCATGCGGTGCCAATAATTGTTGCACACTTATATTTAACTTTTTATTTTTGGTAAACCTGTTTTGTTTGCAATTGTTTGATATCCATGAGGGAGAGTATTAAAAAAAATAAAAAATTATTTATTTATTTTTTAAAGTTCAAAAGGTTAAACAATAAAGACAATTTTCCACAGCCTTCTTTGCTCATATTTGCCAAGGGTGCCAATATTAGTGGAGGGCACTATATGTAATTTGTTTCTGTGAATCCCAGATCCATCAGGTACAGGGTAAAACATCATTTCATTTTTTTCCTCTTTATTTTCCTATTTAAACCTCTTTTCTTTTAAACTGACAGTTGTTTTTTTTTTTTATAATTATCGTCCCGATCCTCTCTGCTAACTATTTTAACTCTATCTTTTTTTTCTCTCTCTCTTTTTTGAATGCTAGATCACGCTGGTGAAAATGAGGTCACACATCTCATCTTGCACAAAGGTGCAGGAACAGATGGCCAACTGCCCAAAGTTCATGCCTGTGGTTCCCACATCACAGCCGATTCCCAGGTAAGATCAATACACCTGGGTGTGTGTGTGTGTGTGTGTGTGTGTGTGTGTGTGCTGTCTAAAACTGCTTTACAGTGAATGAGAGGGAGCTTGGCCCTGGAGCCCCAGTGCTGAAGATGAATGAGACAGTATGAGCCGTTTCCTCTAGCTAAACACACACAGGGTGTGTGATCAGTCACAAAATAACTGTAAAAAAATGGTGTTTGTGTTCACAGTCCCACCAGTGTTGTTAAACATCACAGCCGAGTGAAGAGCAGTGCCAATGTCAGGTTTGTATAACTTCAGTTAAAGGGAAACCTGTTTTACGTCTGTTTTGTAAACACAATGTTTCCTTTTTTTTTTTTAATGAATTTATTCTTCATATGAAAGTATGATGATTGCTTGAAATGGGATTATGTTATTGAGTCAGAAGAAACTGGAAGTCACGTTCCAGAGACGTGCACCGATGCTGCAGTTCCTCGGAGTTCTTCCAGCTGTAACGATCATCTCCTCAGCATTTTCTGAGATGTGTGAGAGCAGAGAGAGCATGAAGCAGTGCAGGGTCTGGAGTAGTAAATGTGCGGGGCTAAGATATAACGTCATTCGTTAGCCCATTAGGCAAGTCCGCTCTCCGAGTCCTATCTTTCGGAAGTCTGGTAATCTCTGGTAATGTTTACAATTGACACTATTAATCAGAAAATGTTCTATATCTGAGGAAACGCAGATCTTCCACAATATCCCGAGCATTACCCATCGGCCGAAGCACCGCTTAGCATTTAACGCAGCGGGCAATCGCTATCGAACATCAGTTTAATATAGCGCTTTCATACTGTAAAACGTCAAAAGATCATGCCGATACACCCGCAGGTTTTCCGCTCACATAAATTTGCAGATAATTATCAAGCTGTTTCTTGTATAGCTTTTAAAATTGAAGATAAATTGGGCCAGGGATCCTCGTCTGTCTCCACTGTCTACAACGTTGTGCTGTGAACTATGCACTCATGTACTGTTACAAGAGTATACAGTAGGTAGCTTCTTACTTTCCACCCCTGCTGATTAGCAAGCTGATATACACTCCATTTCCTTCCTATGTACAGGGTTATATTTCATCATTCAGAAGGGATTGCTTCAAATACAGGCTATTTGTAACTACTCTGTTTCCATTATGTTTACATTTGCATCTAAATGTATTCATTTAGCAGACGCTTTTATCCAAAGCGACTTACAAATGAGAAAAATACAAGCAAAGTGATATATCAAGCAGAGAACAATACAAGTAGTGCTACTGTACAAGACTTATAATTGAGTTCCAGATGAAGCAAAGTGCACAGAGTAGAGGTGTATGTGTTAAATTACTATATTATATATATATATATATATATATATATATATATATATATATATATATATATATATATATATATATATATATATATATATGTTTATATTTATATATATTTTTTAAAGTTGGTTGGGCCCCGCGACCCGATTACGGATAAGCGGTTGAAGATGGATGGAAGGAGTTGGTTAGGTGTTCATGGAAGAAGTGGGTCTTTAGCTGTTTTTTGAAGATGGTGAGCGATTCTGTGGTTCGGATTGAGGTTGGAAGTTCATTCCACCACTGGGGAACAGTTAGCGTGAAGGTTCTGGAAAGGGACCTTGCGCCACGCTGAGTGGGAACTACTAAACGTCGGTCGCTAGTCGATCGCAGATTGCGTGAAGGAATGTAGGCCTTCAGGAGAGAGTTGAGGTAGGGGGCGCTGTTCCTGACAAGGTCTTGTAGGTGAGCATCAAGGCCTTGAATTTGATGTGGGCAGCTACAGGAATCCAGTGTAGGGAGTTGAGGGATGAAGAGCATGTTCCTTGCAACTGCTATGTATCTGTTGAAAAGTCTACACACCCCTTCTGCTGTGTGACAATGATGCACACTTTAGGGTGTTGAGGATGACGGTGTGTCCAAGACAGTATTACAACACAAAGGTTAGAATCAGGATATAATACGTCATGCTAATCGACATTTAATAGAAATCCTATCTACATGTTGATGAGTGTGTGCACGCACATATGTTCCACCCCCCCACCCCCACTTGGTCTTGCTCATTAACTCTCCCCATCACACAACAGCTACCGACGTGCAAATGTGGCCAATGCTCTTTGTTTCGGTTGCTCTTTTTTGCATCACCAGGATTTAAACTTGTATAATAGGACGAAAGCTTTTCTGCCACTTTCGAACCTTCTGTGTTGGCTTTGATCAGGTAATGGGGGGGGGGCTGGGGGGACACAAAGGGGCAATTAGGTCTATGAATATGGTCTCTGTTGGGTTCTGCTATTTTTATAATTATTAAAATATTTAAAAGCTTAGTGTAATAAGTGAACAATACAGTCACCACAGAGCTGACTAAAAAAAAAAAAAGACTATAAAAATACTACTCAAAAGCCCACCACATCTGTTATTGTACCTTTACAATGCAATTTACAGCTTTGAGTAGTACAGCTGCACAACTAATGCCACTTCCGTAAAACATTTTTTTTAAACATTAACTTTTTAAAGTGTATTATGTGTATAATTAACTTTGTTTCAACATAAAGGATGATTTCCTACTGAAAACATTTTCATCTTTTAATCGTGTAGCTGTTACGACATTAGTAAGTGTTATTAGGCAAATTTAAAAACTGTGAAGTCCACAGCTGTCGGTCATAGCCAAATATTATCATAAACATTCTCAATATAAGGTACTAAAATGTTACTGGCATGCCACCTTCAAATGTATGTATGTATGTATGTATGTCCTTTGTTTGTTAAAGGGAAATAATGGTATAGGAACATTTTGAAGTACAGTGCCTTAATGGACTTAATTGGATTTTTTTTTTAACAATTTTTTACAACGGTTAACCAAAAAAAACAATTGTTTGTTGCATAACAAGGCACAATACTTGAAAGTACAGACAATACTCGGTAGAATAGGTTTTTTTTTCAAGGATCGCACTGTTTTTGGCTCCTAGAACGTGATGCTGCCACCACCATGCTTCACTGTGGGGATGGTGTTCTCAGGGTAAGCACTGTTTGGTTTCTGCCAAATGTAGCACTAAAAGCCAAATAGTCATCAGGCTAATGACCAAAATGTATCTGAGGCCATCTAGTGGCTGGCTGAGGTATAATTTGTTTAACCCGCCCATTCCCAGGTTACTGAATGGAGACTGAGCGAATTTTATTTTAAGCTTCAGCTCCACAAATTTTGGGGAATTCTTTTTTTTGGGAATAGTGTTCTTTAGTTTTTACTACAGAAAAACTACTTTTATTAGTACAAGTTCAGTTGACCTTAATATCGCCCCAAACATTTTTCCCTTAATAAATAAATAAGCATAAATAAGGAATTATAGTAGTTCTTTGGTGATCGATTAAAATCGGAGCGTCATGGACATGCATGCATACACCAGAATCACTTCTGCAGCAGAGCCATGTCTTGTTCTTCTGTAAACTGTTCTAACAGACCACATACATGGAGGTTTTTTTTTGCATTTTTTCCAGTATGTTGATCATTTTGATGGCAAAAATCTGACGTGAGTAAATAAAGTGATGGCATAAACCAAGGCAGCTAACATTAGCTAAACTATATAATAATGTATGGCCTGTATGACCACTCCAAATATCTTGCTGAGGTTAGCCAGTCGTTCCTTTATAAACAAACTATACTGAGAGAAGATGCGGAAACATAAAAGTGCACTTCACTTACTGAGGGTGTCCGAGCCATGATGAAAATCATGGCAAGCAGCTTTTTTTTTTTTCTTCTCCAAAATACAGTTTGTGTTGAGTGTTAATGTTGACTGCTGTTTACCAGAATATTTTTAGTTAGAGCCTTGCACTGGCTACTTATACTTACATGACTTTGATTGAAAGCATGGATAATGTCAGCTCGCTAGCAGACGATCAGTCAGTCATAACTCAAAGCTGTAAATTCTTTTCTTTCTTTGCACATCCTTTGCTTGCAGCAATTGCATAAAGCCAGTCATCCACTGATCTCCCCAAACTGTTGCATTATTCTTTTGTGATGCTTTTCCAGGCTTGTACCACAGCTTCTTTCAGTTGTTTGTTTTGGTGGGTTTCTCCCTTCAGTCTCATCTTCAGGAGGTAAAATGCTGGTCAATTGGGTTAAGCTCTGCTGATTGACTTGGGGCCCCCCTCCCCCGATCAAGTCCTTTGTTTTGTTGGCATTGTGTTTTGGATGTTCATCTTTCTTCATGTTGAAGTTCCTCCCGATTAGATTAAATGCATTTCTCTGTAAATTGGCAGACGAATAGATTATTTAGACATCTGAATATTCATTCTGCTGCTAACATTGAGTTACATCATCAATAAAGAGTAGTGAATATGTTCCAGAAGCCGCCATGCAAGCCCAAGCCATGACACTACCTCCACCATGCTTGACAGATGAGCTTGTATGCTTTTTGATCGTGAGCAGATCCATTCTTTCTCCACACTTTTGCCTTTCCATCACTTTGGAAGAGATTGCACAACTTTTTAATAAAATTAGATTGTAATGTATTGTTTCCTGAGAAACTCTGGAGGGGAAAGAAAGAACAAAACTGTTTTTAGTTATTTTTTGCCTGTGAGATTTATGATACTTACGTTGTTGTCTTCAGGTGAAATGATGCTTTGATGGTTCCTGCATTTGTGATTTGGAGCTTATTGCAGATCTGACACAAATGTTCATAAAAATGAGATCCACAATTGATCAATAATGGGTTCAGTACCAACTTTATCATGATTGCTTCTGATCTGTCAGACTTGAGAAGCTTTGTGGCTTTTTAGTGATGATGCGAGTGAGTTATGGAATTGAGTTTGTTTTGTGTACACATACTTAGTTGCTGCTGATTTAACTGGCAATAAATGATTATGTGAAAATGAGTTGAGTGTTAAACTTAATTTTCTGTGGCGGTAAACAAATAGAGAAGTACCCTCACTCTCTAGCCAGATGGAAGAGGGTTTTTCTAGCTCTGAGAGCTGTTGAAATCTGACTCTCCTTTTTTTTTTTTTCCTTGCTTGCAGCAATATTCCAAACCGATCGACATTTGTGTGCCCGTATTGTGGGGCGCGAAACCTCGACCAACAAGAGCTGGTGAAGCACTGTATGGAAAACCACCGCAACGACCCCAACAAAGTGGTGAGTGTTAACGTGTCCCTGGTCTTCTACCGAAGTGAGCTGGGCTGCCGATGCTTTACCATCTACCTGTATCAATTTTACCCAAAGCCAATTACAAGTGAGACAACATCAAATTTTTTTCCAAGTATAAAGCTGTTTAACATGTTTACAATGATACAAGTACAAATAAGAGATTCAGGTTTCCATCCTGTGTTCCTGCTCTGGAAGGGTTTCATATGATTCCCAGCATGTAATCCTGCCACGCTGTTTTTTGTCATCTGGGTAGAGGTAACACTGCTGTGTGTGTGTGTGTGTGTGTGTGTTGATTGTGTGCTTCTGTCCTCAGGTGTGTCCCGTGTGTTCAGCCATGCCCTGGGGTGACCCCAGCTACAAGAGCTCCAACTTCCTGCAGCACCTCCTGCACCGGCACAAGTTTTCCTACGACACATTTGTGGTGAGCACTGAAACACACACACACACACACACACACACACACACACACACACACACACACACAGAGCTCTGTACCAGGAGGAAGTTAGTTATAATTTGCAGTCATTTTTTAAATAATTTGAAGTCATTTTCTTTTGTTTGATTGACAGGTATGATTTTAGGATTAAACTACTACTGTATTCTTCATTGTTTGATTAAATATTTTTTGTTCATTCTCTGTGCGTGCGTGTGTGTGTGTGCGCGTGCGTGCGTGCAGGACTACAGCATTGACGAGGAGGCTGCACTGCAGGCAGCACTGGCCCTCTCTCTGTCCGAGAACTGAGAGTCCCGTCCCAGTAGCCTCCACCAATCACCGCCTCCTCTCCAATCACCATCACTTACCCCAACCTCGTTAACCAATCAGTTATCTTTCTGCCTACTTCATGCTGCAGACAGGAACATAAAGGAGCATCATTTTCATCCTCTGTTCTGTACCTGGTGTTAGTCACATGATGCTGATCACATGATCTCAACAATGTTCTGCCCAGAATTCTTCTCTTCCTTCACTGATGGAGGCCGAGCATGCAGTCATTCATCACTGCTGCAGTCAATAACAACAGCATTACATTGTGTATCTCGCAACTTTTGGCAAAGAATACAGCAAGCTTCAGTTGATGTTTGAGGAGGGGGGACTACATCTACACCATCAAACATTTTTCCTTCAGATCTGTTTTTCTCTCTCTTTCTCGGTTGTTCAAACATGGACAGATGGCAGTATAAGTAAGAAAAGGCATCTCATGTCCCAGACTGGATGAGCGCATTATTCCAGGCTTGAATGATGTCGCTAGGCCAGCACCGATGCCCTTGGCTGACTACCCTATTATTGCCATGGTGACCGTATAAATGATGGACAACTCAGTACCAGGAGTCTCCTGTTGGCTAAATATGAGTGTGAGAGAGCGTGGTCCATCACTTTACTGTAAGCAGAAGGAAGCTGAGATGAATGATGATCCCTGCCTTGTGGGAATGACTCCGCTTTAGGCAGTACTCGTACAGCAGAGAGAGATGATCCCGTGTTCACACCATCACCAATATCACGACTTGGCCATCACTAAACATTCCCCCTTCCTTTATTGTTTGTTTATTTTATCACTTAGCTCGTCACGAACACTCACGATTTTCTACATGACCGAATTCTCGTTCGAACGTTCTTTTATAGTTCTCCGACAGGATACTAGTACTGCTTTTATCTTCATTCTGCTCTTTACTGGGTTACCTTGCTTCAATAATATTTTTTACAAAGCATCAAATTAGAAGAATATCTATTTTTGGAAAAAACCTTTCCTTTAAAATGGTGCACTAATACTGAGAAGGTGAAAAGTGTGCCGATTTGTTCAAATGTCTCTGTCTCCGAGGTGGAGAATAGACCACGAGGCCACGGAGGGGATGTAGACGCAACGCTCGACCACTAGGAGGCACTAAGTGTTCGCTCCATGGGACGTCTGGCCTGAACCATAGCCATCCAGAGCCCAGTTTCATGTCGTATTTGCATGATGTGTGTAGTAGATTTCATGCCTAGTGTTTGTTACCAGCAGGGAGTCATTATGTGGGTCTGGATATCAGACTGAGGGGATTTATTGTATGACAATATTACTCTCATGGTGATGGATATTATGTTGAATTAGGCAGTGTAGTATTGTGTATGGCAGCGTTGACATTTATTCCTTCAGCAAACATAGGCAGAACGTAATCCAAGCATAGAGCAGTTGATGGTTAAAGGACTTGATTCAGAAGCCCAGGTGTGGTTCTGTGGCAGCACTGGGCTTTGAACATTTCCTGATCAGCTACCACTGTCCCATATCGAATAGCTGGTGAAAGACAAATCGAGAACTACCGGAATCAAAATTTGGTTAAAAATAAACTAAAACGGGATGTAACGATCTATTTTCAGATTAACAGTTGGTTGTAAAACAGACACGGGCACTGAAAGACGAATTAGAAAATGTCCGTCACTGGCAGTTGGTGTTTTTCCATCAGGTCCTTTTGTCTTATCTTTGTAATATATTTTATTTCGCTTTGATTATTCCAGCATTTTAAACCAGAGTGTTGATCACAATCATTTTGTATTGTTTGTGTCATCAGTTGATGGTGAAGTTATGAAATCAGTTTGTCCTGAACATTTTGGCAGCCTGGCTACATGCAGAGAGGTGACTCACTGAGAGTGTGACGGACTTAGAGAAGACGCCGAGAGTTGGCAGTGATTGGTGGGTGACGATATTCAGTTTTACGTTCGATTTCACGAGTTTCCGATCACGAGTGCATAATCGTTATTTTTCTTTTAAGGCTGTAAAGTTGATTCTTTTATAAAGTGCTTGATGAGATGTCATTTCTCCGGATGTGTCCTTGTCCTCCGTCTTGTGTGTCTATGACTCCTAACAGAGTGTGTAAGATGACGTTGTGTAAAAAACACAGGGGAGAAAAGAAACCTCTGCCTTTGTGTGCTGGAGTCTTGGTCCAAGCATGACGGTTTATACAAGGCAGTTTAATGGAAAGATCTGAAACTTGTTTATGTGAATAGTAAGATTGTGACCTCATTATTGGTGCAGGGTTTAAACCCTGACTAAAGTGAGGTCATCGTTAAAGAAAGGGCAAGTAAAATGTTGCACTTTGGTTCTAATCAGTAAGGATTTTGTCCTGGTATTTTAATTTGCCTGTGTACTGTGAAGTAGGCATGTGCCGATCAATATCGTGAAATAAATATTAAATATCGTCATTGATCATGTGTTCCGTGTGAAGTTGTTGCTTTTCAAGCAACGTTTGATGTCTTGAGATAAAGTTTCCTCTGTGGTTGAGATGGAAAAAGTATTTAGACACAGAGTGACCACAAAAGATTTTTGGACATGACAGACTGACATAAGTAGCAGTGACACCATGTCATTATTATAGATGGTGTTGCATTTGCGGAATATATGATTCGTGCAGAATAATTTCGTTTAATGACGTTACTGTACTTGCTTCTGAAGTTTGGAAAATTCAAGGAATTTGGTCAAGATATCTATAGAATATGTACAATGCTGCAATAAATCGACCAGGTTAAGGCTGCTTGCGTTGCATAGGAGTAATGTACAGGGGATATAAAAAAGTCTATACACACCTGTTAAAATCGCTGGATTTTGTGATGTAAAAAAAAACCCCCAAAAACGTTAACCAAAATCAATCGTGTCAGATCTTTACCCATCCGTTATGTGATTTAACACCCAACAAAATTCAAGTCAACTTTTTTTTTTTCAGGGGAAAAATAAGCAAAAGTCAAAAACCTGCAATAACCTGGTTGCGTAAGTATACACACCCTTTTAAAATGGGGGCATGTGTCTGTGCTCAGGATGAATCAATCACATTCATTAATCTGATGTTTAAAATTCTATTTCATACGTGTCATTAATAGCGATTCTGATTAACCCGAAATAAAGATCAGCTCTTTCTGTAGGACGTTCTTGACATCTTGTTTCCTCTGACCGCTGAAGCCATGGTCCACTAAAAGTTTCAAAAAGCATGTACGCGATCTCATTGTAGAAAGGTATCGATCAGGATCAGCTGTACCATGGAATCGACAAGTAGAGAACATGGGGTACCACAGAGACATTACCCAGAACAGGACGTCTCACCGAAATAGATGAAAGGACAAGACAAACACTTACCATGGAGGCTTTTCAGAGACTTACAGCAACAGTAAAGGTGCTGTAGGAATATCTGGCCAAGTACTGGTCATGCCGTGCATGTGACAGCGTTGTCACCTATTCTTCAGATGTGTGGGCTGTGGAATGATTTGAGGAGGGCTGTGCACAGGAGATCCCCTCAGATAGATCTTTAATAGATCTGGAGAACTTTTACATTGAAGAGTGGAAAAATTGACAAATCAAGATGTACTAAATTGGTAGAATTTTATCCAAAAAGAGTGTGTGCTGTATTACAAGCAAAGGGTGTTTTAACAAAGTATTAGTTAAGGGGTGTGCATACTTATGTGACTTATGTGTCTTTTTCCAATCCCCTACCTTCGAAAATATAACTATTCGTTGTTTGTTTTAATTGAAATCAGAACAAGATTTTTTTTCTTGGTCTCATTTCTTACATCATTTTAAGAGGGGTGTGTAGACTTTTTATATCCACTGTACCTGTCCGATTTGGTCTGGCAAGGCTTCCTTGAAGGATTGCAGCTGCCACTGTGTCACCTGCGTGGCATCATTAATGATGAGAACAGGTGAAGGTCATATGTAGTCATGTTTGTAATATGACTATAATACTGTAAGAGGTTATGGTAAGAGGTTAAACAGTTAACGGAATGGAAAAATGAAAATCGGCACATGCCTACTGCCAAGTGTGCTTTGTAACGGTCACAAAAAACATTGCGCTTTGGAGAATAATCTTTTTTTTTGTGTGTGTGTGTGTGTGTGTGACATTTCTGGATGACAGTATAATGTCAAACATAATAATAATAATAGTAATAATAATGGCATTTGGTGTATTTGTGTGCAGTAATGTGTTTATTTGGCTTTATAAGGGTGTTAATATGGATTGTAAGGGTTTTTAAAGCTACAGGTGATGTGACTGTTGTATGAGAATCCTGTTCTCACACAGAGAGAAGAGAGTATTTGGACTAAAAACTACAGAAAACTTTGGATGTTTCTTTTGCTGTTCAAACTCAACAATGACCTGTGACTGCGTGACTCATTTCCCCAAACTTTTTTTTTACTTATTTACTATCGATGCTGTTTTCTAAGTGTTTGTAATATACCATGTGCAAATAATATTCATGTTCACTGCTGTAGCATAACACGTAGGGTTTTTAAACTTTTTATATATGGCACTTTGCTTTTACTTTTTTCCTGGCTCCCTTTGTGAACGATACAAAGCAGATCATTTCCATACGTGTGCGTCTCCCGCGTTGTGGGCCGGGAGTCCATGCAGGCTGAAGCATGAGCTGGAGAAATGAATCACTTCAGCATCGCCTTTGGGGGTCGACATGGAAGAACAAGGACTATATATGGATGTCGGTGGATACACGAGGACACATGGCTTCTTGCTCAGGACAGACTTTTCGTTTTCCTGTAGCTGTTGGTAGGAACTTGCTTGTGGAGACAACGGGGAGGACACCTCACAAGATAGCGGCTCCATCACTGATCCTGTGACCGCAAGGTGCGCGTGCGTGCGTGCGTGTGTGTGTGTGCGCGTGCACGCAAATGCTATCTCAGTGGAAATATGCATTCATGACGTAATAATGATATAACAGTAATAACGATGATTGATATGATGCTAACACCGGTGTGGAGTGTTGAAGCTGTAACGCTGTTTGAGGTTTAATAGGTTACTTATATGATGTATTTGTAGCAGTTTTCCCCCCTCAATAAAACCACTGACCCATCCTACTTTCATTTGGTGGTGTGATTAGACTCAGAGTTGATCTATTTAGAGACTGTAAACTACTGTGCTAATCTTGCTAAGGCTGAATCTGTCAAAATATACAGGGTGTCCCAAAAGTCTCCATACATAGGGTACTATGTATGCCAGCACCACGTCGGTTGTGCCTTCATCAATGGATAGTCGTGGACGTCCACTACTCGGTTTCCTGTTAAAGTCCACCGCAACCTTGCGACAGCTTCCCGATCCAGCCATGAGAATGATTTCAATACGTTCTTCTTTTGTCAAAGGCATGCTTAAAGGCTATCTGGAAATTTTATATATATATATATATATATATATATATAAACATAAACTAAGTATGAAACATTTTGGAAGACTTTTTTTTTTTTTTTTAGCAAAAAGTATTAATTTTCCTTAAGTTTGGAGACTTTTGGGACACCCTGTCTAATAAGCTAATGTCTGTACTTCAATACAAAGATTATATTCTAAATGATGAAGAGAACAGAGAGCTCTAGAACAGTTCAGAGAGGTGCTAAACTACTTTTAGCTTCAGTATTAGTAGCATTCTTTACCAGAGGAGGTCATTGCTAGCGAACAATGCCTCATGATGAACACAAATGTCCCTGTTAGACATGTACTATATAGGGGAGAGTGGGGTCAGCTGTAAATGTTTCTTTTGAGTTATTTTTTTTTTATAAATCTCATGAGTAAAATATTTTAAAGCTCAAGGATTTTGACATATGATGGGTACATCTGTCTGTTAACTATTCATGATAAGCTAATGTAATATCAGAGGATATATAAAATTAATTTAAAGGACCAAAATGTTTACATCCAACCACACAGATAGATACAAGTATGTTTTGCAGATTAATTTAGAACATAGTAAAGAACTCGTGTAGTTGTACAATGCACCTGATAAAGCACTATATTTGCTAAGATACATATATTTAAAGTTGTGTGCATAAATGTGTCAATCACATGAATAACAGCTAATTTGCTTGAGTCTATGAGCTGAATCTTTGTGCCACAACATTTTCATGAAAGAAATCCGGAAATGTAAAGAATTCACACTATAAAAATCCATAAATTAAGTTATGTGTAATAAAGTGGAATGAGACAGGAAAAAAGTACTGAACACGCTAAGAAAAAGCAGTTCTCCAAGCCAAGGAAAGGCAAAGAACCAACTGAAATTCGTAAGTAATTATACCTCCTATATGTGGAAATTAATATCATAATAAAATAGTATCCGATGACCTTCGTCGTCACACCCTGGGCAATGTTCAGAATTATACTGCTGAGCGGCAAATACTTCCTCCACGATGGTTCCACCAGCAACATGCGATACCAAACGGCACTTGTCAGAGCCAGCCCTGAGCGTCATCTCTATTAACATAGAGGGTTTCTCAGAAGACAAAGCGCTACTCCTTTCCGAAAAGTGTCGTGAGACGCAATGCAATATCCTATGCGTCCAAGAGGCCCATCGTGACTCCAGCCAAACTAGGCCGCAGATACCCGGACTGACACTAGTAGCGGAAATTCCGCACCCAAAACATGGAAGTGCGATCTACACCAAACCAGACATTACAGTTACATTTTCTTCTTGTGCTTGTTGGGACACTATGGAGCTGATCACTTATCCGTGTACAAACCACCTGCCCAACCTTTCATACCCAGGGACATCAGCGATTCGGACGACCAACTGATTAGACTGATTGTTGGAGACTTCAATAGCCACAACACGATTTGGGGTTACCGATCCACTAACTCCGATGGTGAAGCGGTTGAAGCATGGGCGGAGGCCAACGGACTCACTCTCTTCCACAACCCAAAGCTACCTGCATCTTTCAACAGCAGACAATGGCGACGCGGCTACAATCCTGACCTCATCTCCGTCAGCGAGTACATCAGCCCGCAGTGCTCAAAGACTGTCTGTAAACCCATCCCAAAAACACAGCACAGACCCATCATGTGTTGGGTGCAAACTGTAGTACTGGCCTGGCACTGTGCTTCTGTGCTGGTGAGTTCACCTGCCCTGTCTGGCACCGCATCATGGTGTTTTCATTACATGGTACTGGCAGACTTCATATAATTGAAGGAACGATGAATGGATCCCTTTACCGGGAGATTCTTGAGAAGAATCTGCTGCCATCCACCAGAATGATGAAGATGAGACGTGGGTGGACCTTCCAGCAGGACAACGATCCAAAACATACAGCAAAGGAAACTCTCAATTGGTTTCAGAGAAAAAAAATCAAGGTGTTGGAATAACCCCGTCAATCACCTGACTTTAATCCAACTGAACAAGATTTAAAGTCAATATTTTTAGAAGAATGGGCCAAAATCACACCTGAATACTGTGGCTGATTAATTTCTTTATACAGGAAGCATCTTGAAGCTGTCATTACAAACTAAGGTTTCTCCACTAAGTATTAAATAGATTTCTTTTTTGTATGTTCAATACGACCTGGTGGTGTTTGCCGAAAGGCCGGAGAGGCTGCAGGAAGAGCTGGCTGGACTGGCAAGGGCCCAGCAAATGCGAGGGATGGTACTGAACATCAAGAAATTGGCTGGCCTAACGATGATGAAGGATGGGAAAAGGAAACGTATGGTCCTGTGCCCCAGTGAATACAAAATCGAGGGCAGAAAGTTATCCATGGTGGACATTGGAGATGTCCAGCGATACCTTGGCCTTATATTTGACTGGAAAGGTAAGGTTCTGCAGAGACGCAATGGGATCATTGAGAGAATGCTAAAGGAGACCATGGAAGCTGGACTAGACGTCTCCTGCATGAGCGTAGCCATCCCATAATCGCAGAATGTGAGAAGCTCTTAAACAGAGAAGACGAGACCTGGCAATAACAAATCAGAAGTCTTTCCACAACGTCCTAAGACATGTTAAACTCCCATGTCGAGCAGCGGGTATGGCCGTTACATCGAAGGCTGAAGTCCATCAGGCCTGGGCCTCCCAACTGGAAAGCTCATGTGACAGGAGAGAACTTACTGTAGAAGTGATGGATAAGGCCAGCCACTTTGGGTTGAAAAGACCGGAGAGGATCTTCCCTCGGCTGCACCTAAGAGGCGGAGTCCTCTCCACCAAGGCGTAGGGTGCTAGAGCGATAGACAGCTCGGCCAAGGACACCACTTGCAGAGGTGTTTGTGCAGAGCATGAAACGCTAAACCACATTCTGCAGGTGTGTGAAGTGACTCATGAGGCCCGGTGTGCGAGGCACAACAGGAGAGTGTGGCGTACTGACCAACTATTGAGGAAGTCATTTTTAAGATATGGATGGAGCCCATCATCTAAGTGGCCTCAACTTTCATTAAACCGAACCTTGTGATGGAGAACAAGAATGAAATACTGGTCATGGATGTGTCGGTGGTGGCGGTCTACAGGATGAGGGAGACCTGGAAGGTAAATGTGGGAAAATATGGGTGCCCGTCGAACAAAAATGACATCCGCGAAGAGGCTTATTAAACATCTGCCTCTCGTACTGTCAAACAGAGGTCTGTTGTATGCATCGTCTGGAATGGGACTGCAACGCCTGGGTCTGTCTGACTGGGACCTGTCCGATCTTTGTCTGCTGGCGATTGTAGGATCTCTGAAAAGCTACGATCTGTATATGAGAGGGGGAAATATAAATTATCTGGAGTAAGATGGGAATGAACTCGCTGCAGCAATGAACTGCCAAAAGCCACGAACACCCTAAACGGCGAAGCCAAGAGCACCTGGTGGGTGGTGCCTCAGGTCCTTGTCACAAGGTCTGATAATGTGCTGTAAGTGCAGATTATAAGTCCATTCAATCTTTGGTTTTTCCTTAGAACACCCAGCTCTGATCCACTGATGTCATCCAGGAAGCTTAACATTTGTTTTGTGGTAAGGGGCAGAGGATGATCCTAGTCATGTCCTGTCAGCCTTGGGAGCGTGAGAAATTCGAGGGAGTCTCTGACCACAGTGGAGAAGATAGTAGGGGAGTCCAGAACCCCTGAGGGGTATTGTTGATTTTGGAATCAACTGAGCAATTGCCTTGTCCTCTCACATGGAGGCACAAAAGCAGAACACGGGTCAACTAACAGAAAAATAATGATTATCATGTTAAATGATAGAGCTTACAGTAACACTACAGTACACTATTGGAGTTACTGTGATGACTAAATAATTGATTTGACAAATATGGTGTAAAATGCCGTCCTCTTCCTCCAGCCTTAGACATTGGTTAATGGGAGTGTTATATAGTGGAACTGATGACACAATCTCACCCTGCTGTAATAATGCTAGAATAACTGGGCGCATCCCTTCCTCCTTTTCTCAGGACGGAGGGTATCGTTTACAAAACTCAAGATGACTATGTTTCACTTTAGATTGATATGATGTACATGTTACCTGCCCTGTCCATATAGCCCATTATGTGCCAGGTATGTTAGCGAGTTCAGGATGGGGGATGTCACCATCGCTGTCAGATTTGGAAACTGGAGACAGACAACTGGGGAACACACAACTGCAAAGCCCATCATTAAATGTGAGTGACATATTCAATTTATCCAAGAGATCAAAGCCAGGTAAATTAAAAGGTGAATAATCATCAGGCGATTTACTGTAACCCACCGTCGGGGTACATGTGGACACTGAACTGGAACCCCATTAATTCCACCAGACTGAATATATGATGTTGGGACTGCTCCTTCATACTGGCTACAGCATGCATGGCAACTTATCTTATAGCCCAGTGTTGCTTTCCTTTCTTTCCCTACTAACATTATCCCACACTCTACATGGTTACTCCTCATTCACTTCACTCATTTCTTCTAGATTACTAACCTGTTATACTTCATCTTTCATCTCTTTGGTTAAAGGATATATTCACCCTAATAAATCCTCATATTGATTCTTTCTCCAAAAATGTGTTCTCATTCCCTTTGCTTCCTTTAATATATGCACTCTTCTTTTCTTGATCATCTTCTTGGCTTTATATTCACTTTAGAGGATAAAAATGTACACAGCTCACACTGCTTAAACTTTTCTCCCTTTTCAGCTTTTGCTGTGTCCTTTTTTTTTTGCATTTATTTATTCATTTTCATATGATTCATTTACATGTGATTCATTTACATATGATACATTTTCATGTGATTCATATTCATGCATGTGATTCATATTCATGTGATTCATTTACATGTGATTCATTTTCATGTAACTCATTTTCATGTGATTAATTTACATATGATACATTTTCATGTGATTCATATTCATGCATGTGATTCATTTTCATGTAACTCATTTTCATGTGATTCATTTACATATGATACATTTTCATGTGATTCATATTCATGCATGTGATTCATATTCATGTAATTCATTTACATGTGATTCATTTTCATGTAACTCATTTTCATGTGATTCATTTACATATGATACATTTTCATGTGATTCATATTCATGCATGTGATTCATTTTCATGTGATTCATTTACATATGATTAATTTTCATGTGATTCATATTCATGCATGTGATTCATTTACATGTAATTCATTTTCATGTGATTCATATTCATGCATGTGATTTTGTTGTGTTTCTTATACATCTAGTCCTTCTGTGGGTGTAATTATATCTACATAAAAAAAAAAAACATACAGTCAAGATATTTCTTAAATATTTCTACTGTTTGTCAGCATGCAACTCTGTGTAAGTCTCTCCATCTAGTGCTGGAAATCTAAATATAAGCCTGAGTGGATCCTCTTTTCTATTCTCTGCATTTCGGATCATAAATTCTGGAATTGGAGAAGAAATCACACATTTAATATCTGTATACCGTGTTGATATTTCTCTAAAGCTGCTTTTGAGACAATGTCTGTTGTAAAAAGCGCTATACAAATCAAATAAAATTGAATTGAATTGAAATTCTCAATTTAGGGAACACAGATGTTTGTGTCTTATTGACTCTCTCCTTTTCCCTTTCATCTTGTCTTTTTTTGTACAATCTTTATCCACTTAATTCTGATTCTCTTACTTGCTCCACACTCACATAAACTACCAGACAACCAAGCCATCGCATCTTTAACATTATACTTCAATAATGGTGAATGTTTTTGTTACCTGCACAAAGTAATTGTTGCTTGATATGAGATAGTGTATGAGATTTCAGTGAACAAGGTTTTCTCTGTCACCTTGTTCATTATTATTGGGATAGGATTTTTGGAATTCTTTTTATTACGGTTTTAAAAATGTTAAATGCAGGGATAACTCCTGGTTTTCTGCTGCATTATTTACATGAATAGATATTGTGACTTGGCGGTTAAGGCTCTGGGTTACTGATCGGAAGGTCGTGCTAACAACTTTTTTTTTTTTTTTGTAATAGTTGATTTCATTTCGCATCCATTCACTTCTTTAATTCTTAGCTTAACAATCAATCAAAGAAATGACACCTCTCATAAAGGTGATGTCCTCTACTCTGGTTTTCACTTGATCTATACTATTGCAACTTGTGTTCCGTGTACATCGTGTTGCATATACACACAGTATATATTGAATATACTTGTATATTCACTCACTATTCTATTCAACAGTCCACGAACAAGCATGTGTCTGTAAGGAGACCTTATATCGGTACAATAACATGTTATGTCAACAGTAAAAGAAACCATTATGTAACATGCAACACTGCCTGATCCAGACACGTGTCTGGATGCATGCAAAATCCAAATCTAACATGAACTATTCACCATCGTATTCTAATGTGAAAGACTCAGAACACATCTGCAATAAAAAAATAAATAAATAAAAGACGTTACAAAAAAGTTTGAAAATAAGTGCAGGTTTGTGAGGGACTGCAGGTAGGCTAATATTACCATCAAATCCTGCTAATTATTCATCAATGGAAATAGGCAGAGAAATATGCAGAAAATCATCGTGTAACACGAATACCACACTGCTCGATTTAGTAAAAAGAAAAAAAAAAGGAGTGTATGGTTTTTTTGGCGTGACACGTGACGTAAGTGACCGATTGTCATGGCATGCAACGCCGGGTCATGCAAAGACTTATAGACACATACATGTATAGAGATCAAAGATACACAAATTCGTGATGGGAATTCCAGCTCTTTACTGAGCCAGATCATTTGGCTCAGCTCAGCAATGTGAGCTGGATTTCAACTCCTACATGAACCTCAGTTACTTTAAAGTTACATTCAAATCAGTTTCCCCTGTATTTTACTACTGCATGAACTTTAGCTCTAATTAACACGACACCAAACGGATATGTAAATTCTCTGTATGACCATGTAGTCTATAATCTGGCCAAAGACCTCTTGCATACAAACATATTAAACAGAGATGCTTTTCTATTTATTTATTTATTTATTTATTTATCTATTTATCTATCTATCTATCTATCTATCTATCTCTGTGATTGCAGGGCATAAAGAAAAACAAAAAAACTTTAATTTATGGGATATAAATTCTCCTCCCAAATTAATGAATTAATGACCCCTGACTCATTCATTTCTCACCAAAGTGGAAAAACAATCAGAAACATTTATGGGGGGAAAGAACAACAACAACAAAAATCTTACAATAACCTAGCTACATAAGTGTGCACACCCCTAAACTAATACTTTGTTGAAGCCCATTTTATTTTATTAAACCACTCAGTCTTTTGGGATAAGAGTCTAACATCTTGATTTCGCAATACTTCCCCACTCTTTTGTGTAAGGGCGTCCCTCTCCTGTGCACAGCCCACTTCAGGTTACCCCACAGTTGTTGTTGTTTTTTTTTTTTATATTGGATTCAGGTCTGGACTCTGGTTAGATCACTGATGTTGATCAAAACATTGATCTTCTTTTGGTTAAGCCAGTCCTTTGTTGATTTGATTTGATGCTTTGGATCACTGTTGTGCTGAAAGGTGAAATTCCTTTTCATATTAAGCTTGCTGGCAGAAGCCTGAAAGTTTTGCACTAAAATTGTCTGGTAGATTTTCTCTTCCCCTTTTGTAAATTTTGGAGAGACGTCCTGTTCTTGGTAATGTCACTGTGGTGCTCCATTTTCTCTATTTGTTGACGATTGCCTTCATGAGGTTCGGTGGTACATGTAATGTTTTGGAAACCCTTTTATCCCCTTCTCCTGTTCGATTCCTTTTGACGGTGAGATACCATGCATGGCTTGTGATGTGAAGAAAATCCTACAGAAACAGCTGGTATTTATTTGGGGTTAATCAGAATCATTTCATTGATGGCAGCTGTATGATAATTACTTTTGAACATGAGATTGAATGTGATTGGTTCATTCTGAACACAGCCTCATCCCCAATTATAAAAGGTGTGCACACGTATGCACTTATGCAAAATGTTCCTGATTGGGGCACACGGTGGCTTTTTGGTTAGCGCGTTCGCCTCACACCTCCAGGGTCTGGGGTTCAATTCCCGCCGGGGTACTCTGGTTTCCTCTTCCAGTCCAAAGACATGCATGGTAGGCTGATTGGTGTGTCTAAAGTGTCTGTAGTCCTATGAATGGGTGTGTGTGATTGTGCCCTGCGATGGACTGGCACCCTGTCCAGGGTGTACCCCGCCTTGTGCCCGATGCTCCCTGGGATAGGCTCCAGATCCCCCACAACCCTGAAGAAGAAGTAAGTGGTAGAAGATGGATTGATGGATGTTTCTGATTGTTTTCACTTCATTTTTATACGTTGTAATTTAATATTGATGATGGGATGATTCTGACATGATTTATCCAAGATAAGAACTTGCCATTTTAACAGAGGTGTGTTTTTATTTATTTATTTATTTATTTTTACATCCACTGTATATGTTCCTATAATTATTCTCACTTAAAAATTTGATACAAAAGGTTCTTTGTTTTATGTTGTCTAACACATCGCGATGTAAATACCAAGAAATAAAAGCCGAAATCCTAAACTCCTCTTCAGTCTCATATCATCTTTTGATCTCCAACCAAAACGTCTCAACTGGGCATGCTCAGTAGGTGGTAATAGTCACGTATATCTTAAACTCTTATATCAAACACATAAAGAGTAACATTAATATATGAATGTTAAACTGAAGATGATATGGGGGGGGGGGTGTCCTCAACATCTGAACACAAAAACAAACACGAACGCATTAAGCAAGACATTAAGGAATATGTTTAAAAAGTTGCTTTTTATTTGTAGGACTATATAAACTGTTGAGGTTTGGTTGATCAGTTAATTGCAGTTGATTATTCTTACCAACTCATGTATGCTTAAGTTGATGATAATGGAAGGGCATTTCTGCTCCTGTCCCTGTGTATATGTAGGGAATGAGGGATAAAGGGGAGAAGTGCATGGTTTCAGGGTGCACTTTCTTTAGTGAAACTTAATTACTGCCAGTGAATACACTCCTGACAATCTCTTAAAGTGGGGAGACTCTTTTGCTGAGGAGAATGGGGGGGGTGCACAGCAACCCTGCTGGAGGCCAGGAGAGCAGGGACACAATTGCTGGTTGCCCAGGCAATAACTGGCTTTAGAGGGGCTGGAGCTGGAAGCCGACGAGGGTGTCTGAGAAAACACACAGCCTCCTGGGAGATCTCAGCCTGCGCAGAAACATGCAGACGCTCCTGAACCCACATGCTGGCAACATCAGGTCTGAACGTGCCCTCCAGCAGCCGCAGGTGGCAGAGGAGCTGAATTACTGCACCATGACACGGTGCAGTGTGACCATGAAGCCTACATTAGTTTGCAAATGGGAAAGGCTGGGATGCCGTACTTTGTCAAGCAGGGGCTTTGTATTGCATATAAACTTTGTATGTGTGTGTGCCCAGTAGTATATTCCAAGTAAGCCGACCAGTTCTGAATGACTTCAGCGTTTATTTCCATCAGACAGGTTTATGAGATTTTATAGCCTTTTTTGCGTCTTCATGTCCTGTTCAGGATTGGTTCAGGAGTCTTCCACTTACTGCAAATGTAGTCAATCAGCCAAAAACATGCTTGGTGTTTAAATTTAAACTTATTCAGTTGTACTGGCGCTACAAGGATAAATATAACTGACGAGTAATTGATAAATGCAGAGTTATATCTTTATGGTGTCTTGGTGGAAGAATGTCACCCTTAAATCTCCCTGTGTCCTAAACCACTTTGAATGGTCTACTTGACAGTACTGAACAACAGGATGTGGTTTGAGAAAGATACACTATATGGCCGAACGTATGTGGACTCCCGACCATCACCTCCATAAGTAGTTCTTCCCCAAACTGTTGCCACAAAAGTGGAAGCACACAGCTATATAGGATGTCATAAAGGATGTGGTTTGCCAAGGATGGAGTGGAAGAACTGGAAAAAGGCCTACACAAAACCCTGACCTCAACCTGACTGATCAGCTTTGGGATAAATTAGAACGCAAGACTCTGCGCCTTCGACGTCTTGTGGCTAAATCATCACAAATCCCCACAGACATGCTACAAAATCTAATGGATAGCCTTCCCAGAAGAGTGGACACTAAGGAGGACTAACTATGGGATGGGATGGGATGTTGAACAAGTATGTATGCGTGTGATGGTCAGGTGTCCACAAACTTTTGGCCATATAGTTTATTCACATTTTTATCCCGGCGTTGGACTGGTGTATTCTTGCTTGTCACCCGGTTTCACTGCTACCCCGACGACAATAAGTTTTACTTTGTCAAATGTGAAAAAAACTTCATCTATGTCCCACCTCATTTTTCCTCATTTATGTTCTATTCTCAGTTTTCTTGTGTGAAGCTCTTCACACAAGAAACCGGACTGAATGCTAATCAGCCGCTGGTTTAGTTTAATTAGTGCAGTGAATGCCAACGCCTCTTCTTCTCCACCCTGACCTTCATGTGGAAGGTTAGGCTCTGCTCTTGGTGCTCTGGGTGTGTATTCAGACACACACTATAGGCACTTTATCCACAAGGGTTTGTGAGGGTGAAGTGTGTTGCCCCGTACTGAGAGGAACAGGTGGAAGAACTTCTTTTTAAATGCTGGAGAGAAAAAAACAGCAGATACACATTGAGTTGGAGGGTAAATAGATCCTTTAAAAAATGTTATCTGTATGCCTCTCTTTAAAATTGAAGAATACATCAGCTATAATAATAATAATAATAATAATAATAATAATAATAATAATAAATAAGTAAATAGAATTTTGAACGTTACATCACTCGACAAACACAATGCACTTCATTTTTTTTTCTTTTCACCAACTAAATTTACTGGTAGCATTATTACAAATATTGAGTATTATTTTAACATTTAATTAAGCAAATCAACACTTAACCCTTTATTATCAGTGTGATAATTGGTCACTCACTTTGAAGTGTCCGCCTGTGAAATTGAATGATTTTTGCTACATTGATTTTGAATGAAGTAAGACATTTCATTTCACATTTAAAAACATTAATCCTGTGCTATTATAAGTGGTCCTCAATGAATATTAGGTTAAGTAGCAAAAGGAATAATTAAAAAATAAAATCAGTTTAATGTCATATTCACCCTGTCCCACTAGAGGGTGGTGTAACATCCTCATCACCCCCCACTAACACACCCCTGAATGTAATCACATTTACTGCATTCATCAGAACCCCTTATCCAAAGTGTTTTACATTTACATATCTGAGCAGTTGTGGGTTAAGGGTCTTGCTCAAGGGCCCAACAGTGGCAACTTGGTGGTGCTGGGGTTTGAACTCACAACCATCCGATCAGTAGCCTAAGATCTTAACCATTGAGCTACCACTGCCCTCCACATGTTAAACAATCACACCTTAAACAATCGCAGTACTCGTGTGAAATGTCAGGGGCATAATATTAGAGATAAGAAACAGATTTCTCCCTCTGAGTAAGCGTATCATAAATGCTCAATGAAGTGTAATACTTTATTTCTATTTTTGTTCCTGTAACAGTGATGTAGAGCTCAGTGCTGAGTGATAGCAACTGAGATTTACACACCGAGGGAAAGTGAACGGTATGTTTGACGAGCCAGGTCAACACTACAGGCGCCTACTCCAGAATGGTGCAGCTACTTAACCCCTGGGGTTAAAGGCCACAGCATGGAAAGCAAAGTGCAGGGAGCTGGCCACAGCCATCCAGCCTACAGAAAACAGACTTCACATAGTAGGGTGGAAAAACAGGGTGGGGTGGATGGAACTGGAACTGGAACAGGCCATGAAATGTTAGCACGCTGCACCTGTTCTGAGGCTTTTTTTCCATAACAAGTGGACAGATATAAGCAGCAGACCCCCTCCTCATCCCTGGTGGCACGGTTTGGGTAACAAGTGCAATGCGTTGCGTTCACGAGGTGTGTGTCAACAAGTCGCTGGAGCTCGATATTTATATGCAGCCAACACTCACTGTGGAAAATATTCCACCAGCTCCAAGGTCGACCACCGAAATATCCCCCTTAGGTCGGATAGCATCCGCTGGGTGGCCTAAATATAGACCAATTTTGTCTTCACCGGGCTAAAAGTGGCAACTAGATCGTAATAGTTTGCCACGACGCAATGGAGATGCAATGGTTTGCTTATTATAAATACATTGCCCTGTATTTATAGACAGACAAGACTGTATTAATATCCCAGAAATGGTAGCACTGAATATCTTATGAAGCCCATTGATTATTTTTGCACTTCTCATGTCTCATCACATGCTTGGGTAACTTTGTCCTGTAAGGCTTTTGAGACTAATTATGATTAGTGCCCTGGGGGAAACAAATCAACTTTGACCTACGAGCTAATCGGAATCTTGAGACTAATGCTAAGAAACCTTTTTTAGCTGTCACTCCATTTATTCGATATTTTCCCCGAGCTTTTTTCGCTGGCACTGTTCTTTATTCGCAGATTTGTTTTTGGAATTTGCCGCGTTTCTGAAAATACAAAATACCAGCCTTACGTTGAACTGATTAAGGTCAGTCTTGTAGAGTCTAGAGAGAAGGCTTTTGGACGAAGCACGTGTAATGATCAGAATTCCAAAGATATTTTTCACTATCTAAATTAGTTTTCACCTACCATAAGTTATGATAAACCTTCATGATAACTGGCTTAAAGACACAGGCTTCACAGGTGAATAACATCGATTACCTCGTTCCAATGGCACCTGTCAAGAGGTGGGATATATTAGGCAGCAAATAAGCAGTCAGTTCTTGAAATTGATGTGTCGGAAGTAGGAAAAATAGGTAGGGTATGTGTAAGGAACTGAGCATGTCCAAAACGGCAGGTTTTTTGGGTTGCCCCCAGTATTCAGTGGTTAGTACTCGACAATAGTGGTCCAGAGAAGGACAACCAGTGAACCAGTGACAGGGTCACTATGGGAAGAAGGCAACCCACAGAAGCAGTGTGATGCTCTGGGCAATGTTCTGCTGGGAAACTTTGGGTCCTGGCATTCATGTGGATGTTACTTTGACACGTACCACCTACTTAAACATCGTTGTAGACCAAGTAAACCCCTTCATGCCAAATGGTATTCGCTAATGGCAGTGGCCTCTTTCAGCAGGTTATTGTGGCCTGCCATGCTGCACAAATTGTTCAGGAATGGTTTGAGGAACATGACAAAGTGTTCAAGGTGTTGACTTAGTCTTGAAATTCCACAAATCTCAATCCGATCAAGTATTTGTGGGATGTGCTGGACAGACAAGTCTGATCCATTGAGGTCCCACCTTGTAACTTACAAGACTTAAAGGATCTGCTGCCTACGCCTTTGTGCCAGACACCACAGCACACCGTCAGAGGTCTTGTGGTGTCCATGCCTCGATGGATCGGAGATGTTTTGGCAGCACTATTGTCAGAGTCATGCTGTTATAGAAAATGAATGAGCAATTTCTGACCAATCAGATTTGGGTATTCAACATCACATCGCCGATTGGTCAGAAATTGTTGATTAATTTTCTATAACAGCATGGCTCTGACAATAGTGCCAGGTCTAATACAAATGTTAAAATGTTTGATAAAAATGGATCAGTGGTACATGGTACAGCAAATTGTTTACATAATATTTACATATATATATATATATAATTTCAGATGAACCCTTAGCGTTAGCTCTCATCCACCAGAATGCTAACATTACTTTAATCAACTATGGCAATGCTGATCTCATGCCCCTTACAAAATGTAAAGTACATTTGGACATTGTCCTTCTTTGCCAGAGTTCATACTGTCATAAAAACATCATCATCTTTTCAGTACGTAGTCTCGGTGAACCCATTGACCTCGAGGACAAACTGTTTGATTGAAATTGCAGTGTGTGTATCTGTGAGAGACACTTTGGGCTCCGTAACTTGGAACATGGAAGAAACAGTCAGCAATAAATGCAGCAGCCTCCAGGATTGTTATCTAAAGAAGAAAAAGCACAGGTGTCCACTGTGGAATCAGAGGCCGTTAACTCACTCGCCGCAGTGGAAACTGAGTTCCACTCCTCTGTGCCAGGAGCAAGTGAGAGATGGAAGCCCCGGTTGCTGCTTCTGCGTTGCTCTGGGTCAGAAATAGAATTCCTGCCTCTATTTTTGACTCAGGATGGAGTTTGGGGAGTGGGTTCATGCCTGCCTCATGCTCGCTATAGCATATTTTTAGGCCCATTTCACTCTTTTGTGGAGTCACAGTGGCTGTAGATAGGAGCCTAGGACATTAGCTGATGCAAAGATATCACAGCTCAGTCACGGGAAATCATGAGTGTCTCCAGCAGTGGTCATGTTTAACTTGCTGATCAACCTTTATGCTCCTTTTAAGCCCCAAACCAAAATCAGCATCCAGGTGGCAGGAACCACACCCAAAAATTGACTATATTCCCAAAATGGGCAGTGTGTACGTGACACTGCAGGCACCAGTAAGACAGATTCCTCAGCAGATCCCGTCTGGCCATCAGATCACAGGTGATGGTGTCTTACTGAGTTCTGACCGGAATTTAGAAGAATGCAGTGAGTGTAATTTCAGAGATTCAAAGGTGAAGGATGGACCACGCGGGATCTGCCAAGGAATCTGCCTGGCTGGTGCCTGCAGTGTCATGACTCTAGTAAAACTGCAGGGGGTCTCGCAGACGGAGCCTGACTCCTGACCCCTGATCTCTGACCCCTAGACCTGTCCTTTTGCATACAATGCTACCCCTAGAGGGTCTGATCAGCTCAAACATATGGATTTGTCATGGCTCTTGAGATGCTCTGCGGAACAAAAATATGCAGTCATGTCCATAAGTATTTGTACAGTGACACAATGTTTGTAATTTTCACTCTGTACACCACCACAATGAATTTGAAATGATATTAAGTATCACTGCGAATTCTGTAATACATAAATCACACAAACAGATATTCAAATCCCAATTTTCCACCCGTTTAGAAACGAGTTTACCTTAATATACTTTCTTACGAAAAAGACTTCTTCATATGGTTCTTTATCGAGTTAAGAGCTCGTAGCTTCCTAAAAGCTCCGTAGGGTTCTTCACGCAAATTTCAGAGTGACAACTGAAGAACTCATGATGGTTCTAGATTTGAACTTTTTTTGTGTAAGAAAGGACTAAACACTTTAAAAATAGAAGACAGCCTTTTCATTCTTATTGCACTGTACATGATAAGGCTATATATAATATATACTATAATATATTCCTCCCAATATATTAAGTTCTGAATCAGAATAATAATTGTCCATTTGCTGCATTGTTTATACACAGTCAGCTCCAGAATTATTGGCACACTATTATTGGCACACTGGAATACTGTTGTCACAATCACTGGCACCCTAGAAATTCATAAGAACAAAATGTAAGTGAAGCATTTTCCATTTATATGTTAGTTTACCTTAGACAGTGTTTAGTGTCTTTTAATCAGACATCCATGACTGGAGTGTAAATATGAAGTGCAACACACTAGCATTCTGTCATTCAGCAGCATGAAGTGAGTCAAAAGTGGACAATAAATTGGACAAGAGCCTGAAAATGCACATATTCACTATTAGAACATTTTTTTTTTTTAAAGAAATTAAAAAAAAAAGATCCTGCCTAAAAGATGATGCAAGATGTGAGGAGGATATTCAGAGGGGGAAAAAATGAAAGGCAAAACTAATTGTTTACTAAATTTAAAATAATATACAAATGCATTATATAAATATTATTGAATTGAATTGATATTTGGTGGTAAAACATAGGGATGCTTTTTTTTAAAAATTTTTTGGATTTATTAAAAAAAATATTCTCAGTAGTACATTTTTATTGGCGCAAAAAGGTTGGAGACACTTGAAGATGATGTTGGCTCCGCCATGCAGAACATTTTAAAACTCATTTAATATTATAATGGTGTGGGGATTTTGACTTTCCTCTTCGATTTAGGGGTCCTCTTCCGTCTGTTCTGAAGCTTTTAAAACTCTTTTATTATGGCCCTGTGTGCATGGATTTCATGGATTTTTAATCGTCCATTACCTGATGTGTGCAGGTCAACAATCATCTGTCACTTTTGTTGGAAGCTTATGTTTATTATTTTGATCATTTAATGAATTTAGCAAAATGGCAACGGCAACAACGGAGCTTAAAGGCCCAGTTTGTTTGTTTATTTTAGAGCTTATAGTTAACCCTAACCCTACATTTTGCCACATAGGTATTAAGAGAAGATGCTATTATTTAAAGAGGTTCTTGAGAATGGTGAAACACATGAATGATTGTGTGTTCATTTTATACAATCATTTTGATCATTTTCATATAAATTTGGAACTGACGGTACGTCATGTGACAGTTTTCAACTTAAACACCTAAACACCACACAGACATTTTTACATTCTTCTGTTGTGGAGCTCTATAACATATGAGCTTGTAACTGTAGGACAAGTGTGTTTGCCGTGACAGGTGGCTCACTTGGTCCAGCAGTGTGTGTGTGACTGCTGTGTGTTTGTGTGTGTTTAACACTCTGTGGCTCCGCTGCTCTGTCTGTGTGAACTAAATCAGGCGGCTCAGAAGCTCCAACCTGCATTTCAGCCATGACTGACATTCTGCAGGAGAAAAGGGCATTTCTGTTAGGCATGAGTGACATCTCTTTTTTCCTTTCTTCCTTCCTCCCTTCCTTCCTCCCTTCCTTTCTTTCTTCCTTTCTTTCTTTCTTTCTTTCTTTCTTTCTTCCTTTCTTTCTTCCTTTCTTTCTTTCTTTTTCTTTCTTTCTTTCTTCCTTCCTTCCTTTCTTTCTTTCTTTCTTTCTTTCTTTCTTTCTTCCTTCCTTTCTTTCTTTCTTTCTTTCTTTCTTCCTTCCTTCCTTCCTTCCTTCCTTTCTTTCTTCCTTTTTTCTTTCTTCCTTTCTTTCTTTCTTTCTTTCTTTCCTTCCTTCCTTTCTTTCTTTCTTTCTTTCTTTCTTTCTTCCTTCCTTTCTTTCTTTCTTTCTTCCTTCCTTCCTTCCTTCCTTCCTTTTTTCTTTCTTCCTTTCTTTCTTTCTTTCTTTCTTTCTTTCTTCCTTCCTTCCTTCCTTTCTTTCTTCCTTTTTTCTTTCTTCCTTTCTTTCTTTCTTTCTTCCTTCCTTTCTTTCTTTCTTTTTCTTTCTTTCTTTCTTCCTTCCTTCCTTTCTTTCTTTCTTTCTTTCTTTCTTCCTTCCTTTCTTTCTTTCTTTCTTTCTTCCTTCCTTCCTTCCTTCCTTCCTTTCTTTCTTCCTTTTTTCTTTCTTCCTTTTTCCTTTCTTTCTTCCTTTTCTTTCTTTCTTTCTTTCTTTCTTTCTTTCTTTCTTTCTTTCTTTCTTTCTTTCTTTCTTCCTTCCTTCCTTCCTTCCTTCCTTCCTTCCTTCCTTTCTTTCTTCCTTTCTTTCTTTCTTCCTTTCTTTCTTTCTTTCTTTCTTTCTTTCCTTTCCTTTATAATTTTCTTTTTCACTTCCTGTTCTTTCTTCATTCTTTGCCTGTCTTTTTTTCTGTCCTTCTCTCGTTCTCTCTTCATTTCTTTCATATTTTTTTCTTTTCCCTTCTCCTCCTCTTCTCTCTCTCTCTCTCTCCTCTCTCTCTGACCCTCAACCCCCCCCACTGCCACCTCGGCATGCAGCTGGCCCACATCCACCTGCCAATAAACACACATATATATGAGGAATTTTCCATGCCCCATTACTAACGGGAAGCATTGTGGGGTTTTATTTAGACTTGTAAAATTCTCCCTGTGCACAGCTGTCCCCCAAATAGACATATTAATTAGTTCAAGAAAAAGCAGAGCTGTGAAGTACAATCCTTGTTAATGGCAAGTGGGGTCAAATGGATGTGGCTCTTCTGTCTATTGTGCCCTGCTTTCCAAATGAAGACATGATGTTCCTAAACAAGCAGCTTAAACCTCTTAATTAGAACTGAAACAATGGCTGGAACATTCACTGTATTACAATCGTCTAACCTAATATAACAACAGTCTGTACCTCATTTAATGCTGTATAACATGCATAATAGTGTAAAAAAAAAATATTTGTTGGAGTAATATTTGTTGGACTGAAGATTGATGAGCTGTCTTATTTCACAAGAAAGTAAAAAAGGGGGATATTTAATTTCTGAAATGGCATACTTCAGTGTCAATTCTAGTAAAAACATAAAAACAATTCTAAAAAATTGTGCGTTACTAATCTACACTATGTGGCCAGTATGTGGACACCTGACCATCACACATATATGTGGTTCTTCCCCAAACTGTTGGCACACAGTTGCATAGAATATATTTGTATGCTGTAGCATTGAGATTTCGAGACTTCACTGGAACTAAGAGGCTCAAACCTGTTCCAGCATGACAATGCCCTTGTGCCCCCTAAACCATCTCCATGAAGCCAAGGATAGAGTTGAAGAACTTGAGTGGCCTGCACAGAACCCTGTCCTCAACCCCACTGTACACTTTTGGGATGAACTGTAACGCTGGCTGTGCACCAGACACTCCTCATCATTACGCAACCTCTTGCGCTCTTGTGGCTGAGTGAGCCATCAAATCCTTACAGCAACTTTCCAAAATCTAGTTGAAAGCCTTCTTAGAACAGTGGAGGTTATTATAACAGCAAAGGTGAGAGCAAGTCTATATTAATGCCCATGGTTTTGGAATGGGATGTTCAATACTATTTACCTTACCTTTACCTTCAGCAGGATAATCCTCCTCGGATAGGAGAAGACCAGGTATGGGATTTTCAATGGCTTAGATGTGAAATCTAATCTTCAGTCATACTTTACTGTTGGGAATTTGAACTACTTTACCTCAGCTGATTAGTTCTGTAAACTTCGTTCTCATATTTCTAACATTTCAGTGCAATTGGGTTGAGGTTTATGTAAGCGAGTATGAGAGTGTGAGGCAGTAAAGGTGTTTAACTGTCAGCATCTATGAGGGTCTAGTATAATACGCTATAAGTAGTAGTTCTCCTACTATATATATAAGCCAAAGAAAGTCCTCAAAGGCATCTGCAATTTGTGTATTTCTCTTTTTTTTTCCTCTGTTGTATCATTCCTACTGTCATTTCTGTATGCTGTTAAACAGTCTGCTTTTTCAACGAACTTTGGACGGAGTGAAAATGGCGCAATCATTTTTCAAACTAGTGTTTTGTTTGGTGTGGGCTAAATAGCTTCTGTAGTCATGTCATAGACATGATGAGATAGTACTACCACATGTTAAAAACACAACCAGGTGACAACCTAGAAAGAACCTCATAAATCACAGATGATAGGAAGGACAAAACAGGTCAAAACAGGTCAACAATGACAAAGCAATCAGTGATCACCTTAGACAGAATATTGTGTGCAGTAATTTTGCCACTGAAGGAGCATCATACATTGACTCAGAACTGGAGGCTCTTTCATGAGCACGTGTGTGTGTGGATATCAGTGGACCTGGGTCCTGGGTCAGGAGGGTTAATGCAGGGGAAATGACAGTCAGGTATCAGAAAGCATCAGACAAATGAAGAAAATAATTTTTATTTTATAAACGTTGTTTATACAAAATCTTGAACAGAAAACAGTACACGTGCCACTGACTTTCCATACAGTCTCAAAACGGGTCCTGAAATTTGAAGTAGACCTCGCAATACATGCAAGTCACTTAGCACAAGCACTTATTCAGTCTTAACAAACACACAAATCTTAAAGCAACAGTGCCTCAAAAATGAGTTAGTACAGTACATTCCCTTAGTCTCCTCTTTTATATAAAGATCAGCATGGAGTGGTGGACCTGAGAGAAACCAGGGCCTCGAGTGTCATGGTGTGATGATCGAAAAGTAAAGCTTGACCATCAGGAGGACAGACAACAGCCAGCCTCCTCGTGTTTGGATAGAAGTGAGATTCTGGAGAATGTCTTCGAGCAGCTCCTGCACTGATACTTCTTAACGTCTGAGTGTGTCTGCAGGTGAGCACGCAGGTTAGAGCGGTCAGCAAATGCCCGACTGCAGTGAGGACACGAGAATGGCTTCTCACCTGAAGCAAGAGCACATTACTACATTATTACATTATTATATATTTCTGAGATTGCTAGACAGACAGACACACAGACTGACCAACAGACAGATGGACAGCAAGGCAGACAGACAGACAGATAATACATTTTAATGTATTAATTCTGCATTGTGTGACTGTGTGTGTGTATACCTGTGTGTGTGCGTATGTGTCCCTGAAGCAGCCAGGGCCTGGAGAAGGCTTTCCCACACAGCTTACACACACAGGGCAGTGTATGTGTGCGGATATGCATTTTCAGAGCGCCGAGGCTCACATACTCCTTGTCACAGTACTTGCAGCTGAAGTATTTCTGACACGGCCACTCACACTGCAGCTGTCTGTGTTTGGCCAGGCCAGAAAAGGTGAAATAGGTCTTATGACAGTCAAAACACTCAAAGTGCTCCTGGATGTTGCCCTTCGAGGCAAGTCCAAACAGGGAAACGGCAACATTGGACACCACACTGTCCTGCAAAGCTCTGTCGCTAAGATGACGCTGAGGTGCTGCAGGCTCGGAGGCTCGCAGCGGGGTCTGACTCATGGCTAGGGTGTAAGTGTGTCCTTCTGAAGGCAGTCTGGAGGCCTGTAAAGGCTGCGGTTCGATCACGGCACAAATGGAGCTCATCTGTGTCACTGACCTTATGGCTTGGTTCAATAGGCATGGACCAGGGAGAAAACGTTCATCTGGATGAGGAGAGGTGAGTTTGGAGCATGAAGACAGCACAGGGATCACTTGTGTGTGAGGATCTGTAAAACGATCAACAAAGTCTCTGTGATGGTTTTCATGTTTAAAAAAATAACTTATAAATAATTGAGAATATGTTTGTTCATGGATATTTGAGTGACTGAGTGACGGAGTCATGTGATTTTTCTACCAACTAATATACTCAAATATCGAAATATTTGACTGTGAGTAATATGTGAACACGTGTGAAAACATGTGAAGGCGTTATTCATATGTTACATATATGAACAAGTACATTTGTTACATGAAAATGAAAAGCTCATGCACAAGATGTGATAAGTCTACAGGTGAAAATGTGTCAAACATAACGTGCGACGTATTTAATAAACCCTCATGTGAATCATGATTGTTCCGGAGGTACATTCCTGGGACTTTTCCTTAAGGGAAATGGTTGTGGTCCTAAACAATTGACATGATGGTTGTGAGTTGAAATCCAAGAAATACCAGTGACCTACTTTTCGGGCAAAGTCTCTTTTGCCCTTACCCTCAGCTCTATGCTTGGGTTGGCTCACGAGCCAAATATGATCAAACAATTATCCGTTTGTATAGTTCTGATCCTTAACCAGAAAAAAAAACACGATGAAACGTCTAAGTTAATAATATAACTTAGAAACGGCGAAATTAAAAGTACGTTCATATATTTCCTCAGTGGAAAAAGGACCTGGGATTACAGTCACACTGTGTCCTGAACTACATCAGCAGGTTGTACGTCATCCCTGAAGAGCTGGATGTAAACAGATGGGTGTGATAGACATCCATTACCTGTTACTATAAAAAAAAATATTGAGTAGATTTTGGCATAAGGACATTTTATTTTTTATTTGAACATTTTGCTAAACTACTCCCTTAATGAGTGAAATACTTTCCACCGAAATACCTATAAAGTGACTTCTTGTTCTAAGTGAATGTCAGACATGTCTTAAACCTGTACTTGCTCAAACTGTAGTCCAGTTATTTTGAACACTTTTTTCAATGAGTGTTTTCACTGAATCAGTGTTAGGGATACAATCTAAGAGAACTTCCCGACCATTTTTTTTTTCTTCTCTCGGCCCAGCTGCTAAATTGCAGATAAGTTCATTGCTGAATAGTAAAGCACGTCCTTTTCTCAGAGGAGGTTAAGGGGCTTGTTTGCTTAAGAGAAAGCGCGTGAACAAAACCCACAGGTTTCAGGCGAATCATGCTCTAGCGAGCCCCCTTCACCATGTTTAATGGGACCCTTCAGATCTCCAAAACGAGGGTTGACAATAAAAGCTCCTCTTATTTATTTTTTTTGAGAAATCCTGCACCTGCTAAACGCCAACTGGGCTGCTTGGATCTGTCGCAAAGGTTTGCTTCACTTCTATCATGACTGAGTCTTCTCTGATGCAGAGCATCACCAATGTTCATACAGACAAAACAGAGTAGATCAATTGAAGCATGTACCATGTCAGAATTTTTAAATTGTTTCAAATCTACTTTAATGACGTCGGGGGAACAACAATCTTGCCTTCAAGAAAGACAAAGTCGATAATAATTTGTAAGGGTTATCGGTTGGTTATCACTTAACTAGCACGGAATTCACCAAAATGTCCTGGACTCCACTGGACCAGGTCTGAACTACGGCCCCTTTGGTCTACAGTCTACAAACTAAAACGGACCATAAATCCGTTTTTCCTGCATGGCCCAGTATAAAGCTGTAACAGGAATGTGAAAATGACTCACCACCACTCTGGGAATCCAGCGTGCCATAGTTGGGCTTCTTCTGACTGAAGTGTTTTTTCACCAAGAAAGATCGAGGCATCTTAATATCCTACGATAAGATTTTGGAAACTTTTTTGAAGCAGATGTGACTCCAGTTTCAGCATGCCAGCATGGGAAGAATCACCGGTTATGCCCAGAGACAGAGATGGCAGGTTTAAATAAGTCTAGCTGATGCTCGAGGGCTGTCTCACAGGGAGTCAGGTGCAGGGGGCAAGCTGCTAATTAGCATAAACATCCCAGAGAGCCAATAAGAATAAAAGAACAAGTGGAAGAGGGGTGGAGTCATGTTTTGAGCTGCATGCCCCAACAAAACAGGTGCATGTGGGCCTGAGGGATCAAAATAGCAAAACAGAGCCACATGTGGCACTATGGTGTGGTAGTTTACATACAGTGGGACTATTGAGGTTTCTGAGGTTTACACTGAAAGGGTTTGATAGATAGATTGATATTTAGAAAATCTGCATATACATATTATTGAATGGATATGCTGGGGGCTATTGATAATTAATGAATTTTCTGTTATTGAGGTTTTAGCCACCAAACTAAAGTTTGTTATATAAAAATTATTGTAAAAAAAAAATACAAATATAAATTTGTGTATCAATTTTTTTTATTGATATTTATGCAGTATAATGTCTCAATGTACTCTGCAGTTAAAGCATAGAACAAATAAACAATTGAAAAAAATGGAATTGTTTTGTTTTATAAAATTTTTTTTTGCAGATATAACAGCGCCCAAGGAATTCTTTCTACAATGGAAACCAAACATTGTTTGGAAAGTAAGCTGTTGTCCTTTGAACCTAACCCTATCAGCTGTTGAAGCTAACTCCAATACTACTGCAAATAGGTTGCACTTGTAGCTTGCTTTGGTTTCACCCTTCTGTCCAGTTCATTCCAAACCAGCTCAATGTGTTTTAAGTCTGCATCATACTATACATACATACATACATACATACATACATACAGACAGACAGACAGACTGACTGACTGTGCTGACCGTTCCATGATTTGAAGCCTACTGGCATATTCTTGTCCTCAAAGGTAGCTCTGACACAGCCTCGAGGTATGTTTTAGTTCAGGATCTTGCTGTTGGATGGTCCCCTGACAAATTAGGCATAGACCAGAAGATAATAAATGGTGCTGTGGTAGACCTTTTAGTCCAAAATGCTAGTCACTCTGTGAAAGTTGCTAGCACTGGATCCAGCAAAAGAGCCCCAGACCATCAAGCTTCAAATAAAAATGTGTTTCATTGGTCCATTAGATCTTCTTCCAGTCTTCAGTAGTCCATTGGCTGTGCTGCGTGGCCCAGGAAAAGCCCTTTTTCTTATTTTTCCATCTTAGCAATGGCTTTTTTTTTACCGCCACTCGACATGTCTAACCTGCAGCTTGAAGTCTTCTCTTCATAGAAACGGAAACTTGTTTACTTCAACCAGCGTTCAGTTGTGCTTGAAACTGTTGTCCTGTGAGCCACCTATCATGCAAGCCGCTGACTCTCAGAGACTTGTCTTCTGATTTTGTTGTACCTTTTGATGGTTTAGGAAACTGAACTCACTGACACCCTGGTATAATATTATAATGTTCCTTTTGTTGGAAAATGAAGAATGCTGCAATCCTGCAGTGCAATGTTGTCCAAATACTGCCCTAGAGGGTGTAGTAATACAGTCTGTTCCAACACTGCTTGTATACAGACAGAGGGTTCGTAAGTTTTGACACCTGTAGGAATTACTTGCATCGGCTTGCAAACCTTAATTTACTTACATTGCAGCAGAAGAGCTGTAATTTGTCGTTGTTTTTATAATCCTGAAATGTGCATTATTTTTAGGCAAACCTCTGGCAGTTTTCCATTTACTTTTGTACAATTTCAGGTTATTCACTGGACTTGAGGTGCACCACACACACACACACACACACACTTAGTCACTCACATACTTTTTTTTTCCTCACCACATGCACCTCATTGGGATTATGGAAAACAGATCTTATTGTTAGAAGGAGCTGTTGCGATGTATGTGTGTGAAAAGTACAGCTTTGGTGCTGATGAATTGGGTTAACAAACACATGAAACTCAGAGTATTTACATCTGAATAGATGAGCTATTTTCAAACAAGTCAAAGTATAATTTTAATACCAAAATGACTATATGAAATATAGGTTAGGCTGTTAGACTAAACCCCAAATGAAAATATTTCCATTTGCTGCTTACAAGTCAATGACAGTTAAAAGAACATTCTAAATATGTTTATATGTAAATGTCAAACAATTTTTTTTTTTAAATATGTAAATATGTATAAGTAGGTGAAAGAAATTTTTTTTGTTCTATCTATCTGTTCTATCTGAGAGCGCTTAAAGTTTATAAATGAAGTTGATAAATGATTATTATGCCTCACAGCTCCATGGTCCTGGACTCGATCCTGAGCTCGGGTTACTGTCTGTGTGTAGAGTTCCTGTGCTTATCCTCCCCAGGTCCTTGTGGGTTTCTTCTGGGATCTCTAGTTACATGTCAGTACACAGACTGGCTATGGTACCTTGCCCCCAGGTGCGAATGAGCGTTTGTGTGTTGGTAAATGAAGCCCTGAGATGGACTGGCATCTCCTCCAGGGTGTATTCCCACCTCACCCCCAGTATTCCCAGCTGTTCTGGCAGCAGTCGGACCAAAAGGTTAGAGAGGTATAGACATGTCCACGAACATTAGCAGCTCCACAGACTTTTGTGTTATCCTTGCATGAGACATAGAGGAGCATCTCTGATGAACTCACGGACACAGTGACAAACGAATGAAGTGAAGAACGTGACTGCGACAGTAGAAACTGTAAACAGAGCATTAAGAGCACGTTAAGTTAATCAAAAGACATTAACTTATTAACAACAATTTCAAAAACTGTCTTCCTATTTTCTGACAGTCATCATGACTTCATATCGAGGGTTTTTTTTTCTCAGAATGTTTCATGTCCAGTCTTGTCTATTTAAAAAAAAAACAAACACAACAAAAAGAACGTATATATACACTTGCAATCAAAATTATTCAATCCCCATTGCAAATCAGGATTACTGTAAAAATGTACAGACTTTCAGCTGTTTGCAATGAACAGATCAAACATAACCAATTGAAATAATTCGACGCAAAGCATGCTTCAAGTGGTTTCCCCAAATTCAACTGAAAACGCTATAATGACTTTTCCTGTTTCAAAATTATTCAACCCATTCATGGTAATGCATATTTAGTACTTAGTAGAGCACCTTTTTACTGTTATGACCTGCGGCAAAAGAGATGCAGAGCCAGAGACCAGCTTCTGGCAGCATTCCTGAGGGATCTTCACTCATTTCTCGTGAGCAATAGTCTCCAGTTCAGTAATGTTCCTGGGTCTGCGTGCTGCAACCGCCTTCTTCAAATCCCACCAAATTTTCTATGGGGTTCAAGTCAGGTGACTGTGATGGCCCTGTAGAATCTTCCAGGACTTCTTCTGCAACATGGCAGAATGTGAGGTATGCTTGGGATCATTTTCCTGTTGGAGGGTCCAGTGACGCCCAAGCTTCAGCTTCCTCATAGATGGCATGTTTTTTCCTAGGATTTCCTGATACTTCAAAGAATCCATCTTGCCTTCCACACCCTGCAGGTTTCCAGTGCCAGAGGATGCTAAGCAGCCCCAGAGCATCACAGAGCCACCACCATGCTTCACTGTGCACAGCGTGTCCTTTCTTCGTTCTTCTTCGCTGATTGATCGTGCCGAAAAGTTTCATCACTACACAGCGCAGAATCCCAAAACTTCTGTGGCTTATTTATATGATTTTGAGCTGACTTTTCTTGTGATTTTGGGTCGGTAGTAGTGCACGTCTTGGGAGTTCTTGCATGGAAACCTTCTGCGTTTAGTACACGCCTTACTGTGCTCACTGAAACCTCAGTGTCTGTTGCCACCAAGTCTTTCTGCAGGTCTTTTGCAGTCACTCGAGGGTTTTTCACAACCTGCCTTCTCAGAAATCTCGTTACAGCCGTTGATCGCTTTCTTTTTCTGCCCTGTCCAGGTAGTGTACTCTCAACGAACCCCAAGCCAGTTCAGGTATTTCGTGTGTTCCAGCTCAAGCACTCCTAGTGCAACTAATGTAGCCCTTTATTAGTTGCATCAGGTGTGCTTGAGACCACACCTGTTTTGCATATTTGTGCTGTAATGAGGGATTCTATTCAAGGGGTGGAATACTTTTGAGAGTGGAGAAGTCATTTCTTAGTTGCATTTTCAGATGAATTTGTGGAGACCATTCGAACCATTCATCGTGTCGAACTATTTCAACTGCTTTTGTTTGATTTGTTCATTGCAAACAGCTGAAAGTCTGTACATTTTGACAATACACCTGTTTTTTCAATGGGGACTGAATCATTTTGATTGTAACTCCGTGTGTGTGTGTGTGTGTGTGTGTGTGTGTGTGTGTGTGTGTGTGTGTGTGTGTGTGTATAACAGAAACTAAGGAACTATCCTTTCAAGAAGTAAAAAATAGTTACAGATTTTATATTAACCTCATATTCACTACCAGTAAAAAGTCAAATTCAACATTTCAAAATGGTTGACCTTTCTCTTGGATCAAGTTGGAAAGAGGAAAAGATCTGTGACTGAAAAAGGCTTCATTATTGGTGCACAAGACTCCTCAGCTGTTATAATAGTAGAAACAATGATTACAGTGACATCTGCAATTACGTCTATGGTTAAGACGTCAGTAAATAAGTTTTGAAATTGTGGCTGAAAGTGCTTTTGCATTAGCCTTATCTTATTGCCATATATGTTACACAGTGCTCTCCACCCCCTGGTTAAAACTCCAACTGTTTTTGTTTTGTCTTTTGTTCCCTTTCTGTACATCTGCACATAAAATGCCTACAAGTCCATGTGTCTAAAACTCAATGGCACCATCTAGTGGACCTTTTTTTCAACGTACTCTTAAAAAAAGATATTCCACGCTGGGTTAAAATTATACATCACATACTGAATATCTTACATATCATCTAGGTTGAAACTCAACAAAAATTACAACCCTAAAACACAATGACACAAATACATTTTCAACGTTGTTTTGTGTCTCTTGGTTCATTGCTCGCATTTAGAAACCATGTGTTAAATGCCTATTGTTTGAAATGTGCAAATATGTGGTCCAAAGAGGTGTCGATGCAAATGAAGGCGGCCATCATAAAGCAAAAAAAAAAAAAACCTAAACTAGACCTATCAGAGAGAACTTTCTGCTATTTGCACATGTGTGGCTGCTAATGGAACTGGGTCACTGCTGTTTATAGAAGCAGCTGGATGAATTCTGAAGTGTATAGAGCAATATTTTCTGCTCAAATTCCATCAAATTCTGCAAAACTGCACTTCACTTCACAGTACAGATGGACAATGACCCAAAACGTACCGCAAAAGCAACCCAAGAACATTTTAAGTCAAAGAAATTAAATGATCTTAAATGGCCGATGACCTCAACCCGACTGAGCATGCTTTTCACTTACTGAAGACAAAACTGACGGCAGAAAGACCCACAAACAAACAGCAACTGAAGGCGGGTACAGTAAAGACCTGGCAAAGCATCTCAAGGGAGGAAACTCAGCATTTGATGATGTCCATGGGTTCAAGGCAGTATTTGGCTGGAAAGGATTTGCGTCCAAGTATTAAACTAGCTTGTAAATGACTTGTGAGGCTGTGAAAAAGAAGGGACTCTCAAAAAAGGGTGTAATTCCTGAATGGTCAATGCAGTATTTTTCTTTAAATGCCTTGAACTAAAGCTGAAAGTCTACACTTCAATCACGTCTTGATTGCTTCATTTCAAATTCCTTGTGGAGGCAAAATTACTTTGTCCAAATACTTATAGACCTGACCAGGTACCATCAGTGCAGAAAGTACAAGATACATAAGAATGGAGAAATCCAACACTGCACAACATACAATTTCATGCAACACTGTCATTCAGTAAGGTCCAAGCAACTGACCAGCCATAAAATTAGTCACTGTCAGGTGACATGAATAGCATCGATTATCTCTTACAGTGGCATCTGTGAAGGGGTGGGATATATTAAGCAGCAAGTGAACAGTCTGTTCTCAAAGCTTATATGCTGGAGGCAACGAAAATGGGCAAGCGTAAGGATCTGAGCAATTCTGACAATGGACAAATTGTGATAGCTAGACGACTGGGTTGCCACTTCATGGCAACAGTGTTCCCTAATGGCAGTGGTCTCATCCAGTAGGATAATGCACCCTGCCACACTGCAAAGTTTGTTTAGGAATGGTTTGAGGAACATGACAAAGAGTTCAAGGTGTTGATTTGGCCTCCAAATTCCCCAGATTTCAATCCAATTACCACAGCACACCTTCAGAGGTCTTGTGGAGTCCAGGCCTGGATGGCCAAAGCTGTTATGGCAGCACAAGGGGAACTACACAAAATTAGGCAGGTGGTTTTAATGGATGGACAGACAAGTGCTAAGCCGTGTTCGTGTTACATTACAGCACAGGTTCCCAACCTTGGTCCTAAAGTATCCAGTCTTGCACCCTGCTCCCATCACACATGAATAAATGAATCAGCAGCTAATTAACAGCTCTTCCTGAGATGTGGGTTAAGGAAGGGAGAATACTAAAATCTGACAGGGGTACTCCAGGACCAGCAGCAGGAACTTAGTATATAGGAATATAGTACAAGGTATTTGGCCGTTAAAAGACTAATCTCCAGTGCAATAGCAATAGCTCACAGGTACCATCAGTGCAGAAAGTACAAGATACACAAGAATGGAGAAATCCAACACTGCACAACATACAATTTCATGCAACACTGTCATTCAGTAAGGTCCAAGCAAGAGAGCAATAAGGTACCTTGATAAAGGCAGTCTAAAAATTGAATATAGTCATCAGCATGAAATGTGATTGTAACGTGCAGTTTTAAGAGCGAGCGACAGGTAGATAGGGTGCCAGTACTTCCAGAGTTGGATAGGTAGAGGGTGCCAATACTTCTACAGATGCATGGATAGCTAAATACATTAGCTTTTATTAGATAACCATTGTGCCAATACTTGTAGATTTTTTTTTTGAAGGTAACTGGGAGCGAGAGTGTCACAGGTACACTGAGTGAGAAAAGGGCTTCTGGCCGTGTGCGCGCGTGCGTGCCCCACTCCGAGCCAGGCTCTGAACATTCAACGTGAGCTTTCAGGATTTTTGGTAATCTGTTCATCAGGTGAGCAGAAAAATAAATGAAGTGTTTGCAGGTAGAAAGACAGTGTAATGTGTAATTATCTGATCTAGTGCACAGGAGGGTAGGAAGTTCCCTGCGTAACGTAGCGTACTGTATGCAGTAACACCTCATAGGGTAGTAATACTGTATGTGCCATGTTGTACACTGGAGCATTCAGGACCTCACCAATTAATTCTACTCACGCAGACAATTAGCTTGGGCCTTAAGTAATAAAAACTACAAATATTTATGCTATTTTACGGTCCATAGCACACCCTTGGAGCACCACAGCATGTTTGTCTCCAATAAGAAGCATTCCACTGGTTTATTTAGTTTGTATGTTTAATAGTTTCTCACAAAAATATGATTTTTTTTTTTTATACACTTAATGTTTGTTATTCATCCACTGACTTGTGCTTTTTTTGATCCGTTGACATGAACATCACATTCTGATTAGTAAGCCGTGGGTCAGAAATATCATCCATGACTATTAGACCCGAGTTATTCAGGAAAGAATTCAAATGAAACCTTATTGATGGCCGGCTCCAAAGGGATGTTTAATGGCACAGCCAATAGCATTAGCCATGTTTATAAGGAGGAAAAGAAAAGAAAAGAAGCTATGTGGTATATCAAATTTTATATTAAAAAAAAAAAAGCAAAACTCATACATACAACAAAGTCTATACAGAAAGAACAAGTTACATGGCATGACAAAAATATTTATTATCTAAAAACCATTAAAAACAGAAATGGGGGTACTAACACTTCATGAAACTTTATTGATGGTTAAACATTGTACCTCAGTGCTTTGAAAACCATGCAGTAAAGGTCATCCAATAATAAATGATCCACAAAAAAAAAATGCAATTCTTTCAGCGAGGTCTTTTGACCAGTGCTGTTCCAATTTTACTCGCAAGCGAACATGGAAACTAAAACTGTCCCATATTTACGTCCATCCTTGTGCTTCATGCCTCAGCAGACGTTCCCAGTCCTTAATCATCCTCTCCACCTCCGTACATATCAGCAAGTTTCTTGAAGCGTGGTCCCCACTCATTGAGACGGTCGTAGTCCTGATCACCTGAGCTGGAGGAGTTCAGGGAGCTGAGGGATCCTGCCTCTGATCCACCACCCTCATAATCAAACACCAGCAGGGAATCATAGGGGGGAGCAGTGGGGTCGTTATCCGCCGCCTTCAAGTTCTACAGCACACAAAGCAGAAACGCAGAGGTATTGGGCAAGAGGCCAAGTGTACGGACACCATGATGTCTGTATAATGTGTGGACAGGACATGCCTCCCCCCTGACCACAAAAACTATTAAAAGTAGATTATATTCACTATTAGGTTCAAATGCCCTCAGACAAACTTAAACACCATCAGAAGTCCCAGGTACACTATTGTTTCCCCCCCAACAGTTTTGTCTGGCAATTTTTACTGAGCATCTTGTAAAATGTGTCAGGAGTAGCCTTCGTGATCAGTTTGATCTGAATCGGGCCATTACAGATTGCTTTCTTAAATGACAAACATTTCACCAACAGTGAATTTTCTGAGGCATGTTTGGAAATATAACGTTTTTGTACAGACGAATACAAAATGCCGAAGTCAAACGTGTAGAACGATATCTGTACTGAACATAGCCCGATTTCTGCACAGTTCCATCTACACATACACACCTCCCTCTGGAGTTATGATACTGGGCCAAATAGAAGTTGTGCATAATACCCCAGATTCTCAATCACTGCCAAGGAGCAGTTAGTTATGGAGAGAGATCCAAGGTGCTGACCCAGAATCAGAGCAATTGATGTAATAAGTAAAATAAGTTACATTACATAATTCTGCAGATTACAAAAAAAAAAAAAAAAAGATGTCCGTGATGGATGTGGCTCCTCAAGTTGTAAGGTGAGGTTTAGAGTTAGAAATAATTAGAGTGGCTGCATATGAAATCGAGTCACTTTTATATGCATATACAAACAGGCTGTTCCGTAGTACAGCCACATTCCACAGCGCACACACAAAAATGTACATCTTACGTCATCAATGAAGGTACCAATCTCCTCTGGGTTTGCAGGCCGTGGCCGATATTGTGGAGCAGGCATAAAGGTGGGGACCACATCGTTACGGAACACATCAGGGCGGTTGTCGAGGCCCCTGTGCAGAACACTTAGGTCATAGTCCTGTTGAAAGGCAATAAAGCCAAAAAGGAATGAGACCACTGATGTAATGAAGAGAGTTTTCAAATTTTAACATTAAAACAACAAAAAAAACCCCACAACACCTGATCATCCTCTCCACCACCCTCTTCATCATAATAGTACACGTTGTCACGGATATCATCATCACTGAGGAGGGGCTGCTCCTTCTTGGTGCCTCTTCTTCGAAGGAACAGAAGCAGCAGGAGGACCAGCACTAGAAGAGTGGACACATCACATTCAACACCAAACTCAATTCAAGTATTTAGAACTATACAAGTCAATTATTTAGGGTTTATTTATTCAGTGCAATTATTTTTTTTATTATTATAAACCTTTCTAATTGTTGCACATATAAAAGAATAGAAAAAAAACCTTACACAATAGAGCCAAAATAGCCCCCAAAATTCCAAGCACCCCGGTGAGGCCAAATGCTGCTACGGCTTTGTCCGAACATGTTGCGTCATCTCCTGTGCAGTCGCATACTTTGGCCTGGACAATGTTGTCTTGGAAGAATTGGCTGTTGTCGGACACCCTCAGAATAACATTGTAATCTCCCTGCTCGAGTGCAGTCTTCAGTGAAAGTATAATCCCCGTTTCTAAAATCAACAGCAGAGGAAGAAAATGAAGCAAAAAATGCATTTATGTACACAAACGCCAGAGATGCTCACATCAAGTATTAAAAAAAAAAAAAAGTTGCTTACTTTAGGACTATGTACCACGACCTTTATTTACATTGAGGGTTCTTTGTTCGGAATATATTTTAAAGAAAGATTGATACATTTCTTTGGTTGTTTTACAGATTAGGAGTCAATATAAGATATAATTGATACTTCAAAAAAAGTTTAGATGCCATGTTTGCCAACTTTAGAAGTTGCCGTGACTCTCACAGAACTGCACAAATGCCTAATAAACCAATATGGAGTTGCAGTTGAAATGGTGTGTGGGTTTGCAGCGCAATATCATTTCACTACTATAACAATAATTCATATAATTAGCAATGTGTGGTAAAGTGAAAGTGCCTAAGAATGAGAACATAAGACATCCAGTCATCTTTAACTTGTCTTTCTGTGGAGAAAATCAGAAATCTCCCAAACTGACCTCTATATGGTTAACTTTAATACCCATTAGCACTGTATCGGAAGTAAACTTAATAGTTGAGTAAAAGCCTACTTGTCTCGTTCATCTTGGCCGTCCAGTTGTTCTTGCCATCTCCTTGCAGTAACACACTAAAAGGAGGACCAAAGCCAGGCCCATCCTTATCAGTCACTGACAGGATCCGTGGAGATGAATCCTTATTACATATATTGATGACCCGGTCTTCAATTATTGGACCATTATCATTCACATCCTGCAACTCAATTACAAGGGTACCAGTACCAGTTGCTGGAAGGTCATCTGCAAACACATGCAAGAACTCGTCAGAAGGAGTGTTTTAAAAAAAAAAAAAAAAACAATAACTAATAAAAACAAAAGTTTAAAAAAACCAAAAAAAGGTTGGTGAGGGGGTTTACCATTATCCACAGCTAAGATTAGGGCTCTGTATTTGCCATCTTTCACATACGGAGATTCTCTGTCTAAAGGAGTCCTGACTGTGATTCGCCCGATGTCGGGGTTTACGATTTTAAGCCAGCCAGCGGGATCATTGCCTACACGATACCTGAAACACCACATAATACCAAAATGATTATACCAGAGCCTGAGAGAATCCCAAAACATCCAACATTGAGGTATGCACTGAGGACTTACGTGACTTTCTGGGACTTCCCAGTGTCCGGATCAGTGGCAGTGTACACGGTCAGTTCACTATCAACCGCTGCATCTTCTTGTTTGGAAATGAACTTCTCCACTGGGTCGAACACTGGAGCCTCGTTCACGTCGATAACATTTACAATGACCGTGGCAGTAGAAGTAGTCAAAGGTTTAGCAAATGGAACCTCGTTTTCCACAGCTACTAGCAGTGTGTATTTGTTGTTGTTCTCAAAGTCCAATGGCTGTGAAAATATGGACATTAAAGTTACATGAGTATATAAAATGATTAGAAAACACATAACTGATGACATTTCAACCCGAGTTGTGCAGTACCTTGACAGTAGTAATGATGCCCTCCTGTTTGTTTGGTCCTGTGCTAACGTTGAAAAATCCACCGCTGTTTCCACTAACAATCTTAAACTTTGCTGCCCAGGCAGATGATTGTGGTTCATCACCATCAGTCACTGACATTTTCACCACCAAAGCTCCCACTTTATCCTCTGGGACAGACACAGTGTACTGGAAAAACAAATGGTTTCATTAATATTATTATTATTATTATTATTATTAGTAGTAGTAGTAGTAATAACAATAATCAAACTTGGTTCTGCTTTATCATAATTTGGGGATTGAAAATCCAAAATAAAAAGAGGACATACCTAAAGATTTGGAGCAAAGATTCATTTAAAAAGCAATAATTTACTGCAAACCAAATTAAAACCATTAATTGCCTTACCAAGTTTGTCAGAAATTGAGGTGCATTGTCGTTGCTGTCTGTTACAGTAATAATAGCTTTTCCGCTTACTGCCCGGCCTTCCCCCTGCATATCTGCTGCTCGAATATCCAAAATATATTCAGGATTTGCCTTGAAAAAGAACAAAGCATTTTATCCTTTTAAAACCACTTATGAAATTGTTTCACATGCAAAAATGTGTTCATCCAAATTCATATAGACTCCACGATTGTAGTACATTTACAGTTTACATCTACCCCAACAGTTTAAATAAACGGTTTACAAACATATATTACTGCAGACTATATTTATGTCAATACATTACAAGTAACATTTGGTGTTAACATTACCTTATTAGAAAGCACACTGTTGTCATTTAAAAGTAGCTAGGAATCAAAACTTACTTTCAGTGAGCCTCATTTATCAATCTGTTAATAAAGGTGTGTACAAATATTTGTGCAAACCAGACCGGACTAATAACTATTTAAAATTAACAGCACCTGACCATGTTAAAGACACATCACACAAAAGGTGATTCAGCTGCAAATTAATTGAGGTTAAAAAAAATAAAATCATTAAAAAAAATTATCTGCTCCCATTCAGCTTAAAAAAAATAAATAATGAGGCCCATAAATAACCAAAAGCCAGGAACAATTTGTATCCCTCATCATTATGCATCGAGTTGATTGGATGCCTATTACATGCGCCATCCAAACTTATTTAAAACCCTTGTTATATTGGTCAACATGCACAGTATTAAAAAAAATTAAATAAAATAAGGTAAATAAAAGTTTATATTACTAAGAGTAATAAGTTAGTATTCTTTTTAATAAATTATCCATCTTGTTTGATCAGACAAATCTCTACCAGCCAGTCTCGTGACCGTTAGGCGGGATGTAAATGTAGTTAGTGAGAAATCTGATTTGTGCACTCACCTCTCGGTCCAGGCCATCAGCATTCACTCGAATCGCTCCAGTGGTCGGATTGATCGCAAACATGTTTGGACTTGGAGCTGTTGGACTCTGACTGACGATGGAGTACCTGACATCAGCGTTGTAGGTGTTTGGATCGTCTGCATCAGTGGCATTGACTGTTAACACGAACTATCCTTCAACGTAGAGAGTAACAAGACATGACATTTTGAACACAGTGTGATTAAGAGCAATAGTAAACTACATGGTCAAAAGTATGTGGACACCGGACCATGACACCCATATGTGAGTATTGAACATTATTTTCCAAAAGCATAGCATTACTATGAATGGATACTATGGATAGTGTTTTAAAGGCTTTAATTAAATTACCTATTGTTGAAGCTTCTGGTACACTCCCAATGAATGGATTTTGGGTGAAGACAGGAGAGTTATCATTCTGGTCCGTCACTATGACTGTAATTTCTATGGGAGGTTCTCCAATGTTCGCATCAATAGCTGATTTAGCAGTGGCTTGTAGCTGGAGTTCACAGAAAAAAAACGTGGTAAATTACTAAAACCAATATTCTTGTGTGGAAGCATCTGTTGGCATCCATCTAAAGAAATTATAACATTTGCCAAACACTTGATGACCGCTATAGCCAAACTGAAAAAAGTCTCACCACATATTTATCTTTTGCTTCCCTGTCTAGAGGTCCTGTCACAAAAACCTCTCCAGTGTTTTTGTTTATTGTGAAGAGTCCCTTTGGAGGCAGGTTTGCTCCTTCACCAGTGATACTGTACACCATCGTTGTTTCTTTGGCATAACTGGACTTAATCTGGACACAAGATGTGACAACTTGATATAAAGTAAAAGATGCACAGGGAAGATTCTGTCTCATTACAGATCAGCTCTACATACCCGCACCACGAACAAGGGGAAAGGGCCTTTTGAACCCTCGGGGACTGAAATTGGAGGAATCTCCCACTCTCTTTTTCTCCTCCGCAACCCACCTGATTTTGGAAACTCCAGAAATAAGGGAGCTGAGGGGGATTCAGTCTATATAAAGCAAAACAGGAAGAACATGTAGCACATTATTCAGTAACATGCCTCCAATTTGTAGTTGCTCCAAAGGCCCACTGTCTATAGCAAAGGTAGACTGTACAAATGAGTGTTAAACATTAGATTCAACATCTCATAAAAGCATTAACTACTCATCCAGTTGTAACTAACACCAGCATTAATCAACTTTTTAAAAGGAGAAATTGTTCTCTGATAAGATCAGTTAATACACCTTCAGTAGATATAAAAAAAGGTCCAAGATTTTTGTGGGAAAGAAAAAGAAAAGAAATGCATACAATAAGATGGACAGTTTCACTTGAAGATGGTTGTGCACAGGAGAGCCCCTCACAATTTGAGACCGGAAGAATTTTTGCAAAGTTTGTCAAATCATAAGTTGAGAGAGTATTACCAAAAAGAAAAAAAGAAAAAGAAGAGTGCTGTATTCGAAGCAAAATGTGCTTGAACAGAGCACTAGTTAAAGTGTGTGCACTGCAGATAAAGATATGCCGTTAAGGGTACACACGAAGTGTTAAACAGTAAAACAGTTAGTTCCGTTTCATTAATTTGATTGGAATGTTACTCAATCTTACTTTTTTGTTTAGAAACAGAATTTGAATAGAACTGTTACATAAAAGCAAGATCACACATACAATCGTGTTAATGTCGAGACATTGCTTAAATAGCAACCACTTGAATCTTTCCTGTTTACTATGATAAGTGGTCAAAACACAATGAACTTATGCTCCTGAACTCGTGCTCCCCCTCTCTGTACGAATCCACCATTTTGTTAGCAATATTTAGTTTTGCTAACACATCAGAGTATTGTGATTTATATTTGAAATAAGGCTCACCCATAAAGGCAAGTAAGCAAGGACTCCTGACTATACACATTTTTCAGGTGAGAGAAAGTGAAGAAAAAGAAAAAAAGTCTGTACACAACTTCAAAATACTTTAAAAAAAGAAAGTTCTGCAGTTTGTCCAGCAGAGGTCAGACTAGTTAAGAGGTGTACCTGCACAGGCTCAACTGCCCAATCTTCTTCCTGCTGCCCATGATGTTGGCGTGCCCAGCCCTGATGTTCCACTCTCACAAACGCAGTGTGTTTCTTTCCCCTGGAGTCCCAAGCATGGATCGAGAACATCTTATGGCCATCATGAAGAGTGACCGGTCTCTTCAGCTTTACCGTGCCATCAGAGTTTACATGAAACCTCGCATCAGCAGAGTCAAAGATGGTCCGTGTTCTTCCACCGCAGTCGTTGAAAACAACTGAACACGAAACAGGAATTAATAACATTGATTCATTAAAATAAATAAAAATTTGTTCAATGTGCAGAAGAATTCTGAAATCTTTGGGCACTCATCTAGTCTGAAACTTTATTTTTTTGTTTTTAAATAAGCATGAATTAAAAAAAAAAATTCTATGGACCAACACGCACAACATGCACTCTGTCTGGACCTCAGTAGAAAACCCACAGGATAATGTTTTGCATAACACACAGATTTGTTGGGGACTCCACAGGGTCATAAAAACCAGCAAGGCAGAAGACTCCGCATTAAAGGCTTGTAATAAGGACATGGTGAGCAAAATCAATGCCAAAGCAAAAATAAATTGCCATTAGGCAGGCAACTTAGTAAGACACGAGTGTGGACTATTTCTTCATGATGGTATTTCAATGTATTACAACTCACTCTGAAACAAAATCCAGTAGTTTATACCAGTGGTTCTCAAAGTGAGATCCAGGGACCCACAGGGGTCTGTGAAACAGGAGTCGCTGAATTTTTGTTTTCATTACAGCAGAGGAAAACACAACCCATCTTCAAAGCCATGGTGTGTAATAAGTTCGTATTAACCTGATCTTATAGTTGCTAACCCGACTAAACATACTACTTGATTGGTCAGTTAAGCTGAATGATTTTAGTTTAAACGTGAAAATAATCAGGACTTTAAATTATATCAACTTAGACGTAAATCTTTTATCTTCTCGAAAGATAAATAAACAAGCTTAACAGGTTAACAAGCTTCCAGTCACACTAGTAAACAAACAAACAAAAAAAAGTGAAATGAATATTAGCTTAAACACATGGTCAGATCAATGACAAAGTGTAGGTGCCAGCGCCTCAACAGGATGGGTGATTTTAGTCAGGGGGGTAATGAAACTAACCTCGGTGGAAAGTACCGAAATATATGTACTTGCTGAAGCTTGAACTCTGTCGCCATATAAGCTTTGCGGAAGTAATCATTTGCTCACCTGGTCATGTTCAAGCTTGTATATCCACACCCACAGAAACTCAAAGGCAGTGAAAGCGCAGACGAAAGCACAGCTCGGCTCTGAATCAGCCACGCACACACACACACACACTCGCACATTAAAGCACTTGATCCATTCTAATACAAATCAAGTAGCACCTCGAAGGAAGAGACGTTAAAAGCACACCATTTTCCAGGTAATTACGCAAAGCACCATCCTTATTCAAGCTGACCACGAGGAATGAGCTGCTTTGTGTTTAAACACAATACAAACTGGCCAAGTGAAACCAGAAGAACAGAACGCAGACCTATAAGCAGCCGTAGTTCACCAAGCAAGGCTACGGTCCTGATCAAACAAAGAGGCTCGGAGTCTCAGGAACCCGAGGTAACAATACAGAGTCGCTATGGTACATTTCTCTCAAATTGAGTGGCCTTCAGTTACTGAGATCAAAAAACACACACACACACACACACACACACCAATGCACTTTGGTTTGAACTAACGTCACTAAAGTTAAAGACTCTACAAGAGATACTCGACAATTAAAACGGACTGATTCTCCAATCGTGTTGATCAGAAATAAAGCACGTCCCGGGTGTGAGAACTGTAGTCATGCAAACCAAGTTGAATGAGGAATTAAACCAGATGTTAAAATATTGAGCAGGATTATCTGAAGCACCTAAAATGGAAGTGAATAATAAAAGACCAAAGTCAAATAGATGCTGCTCAAAATGTAGCTCCTAAATCTATAAGAAGTTAGAAAAATAATTACAAACTAAATATCATCTCTTTTCTTTATTTTTTCCTTTTTTTTTTTTTTTTTTTAGCTGAACTTCTTTCTTTTCTTAGACAAAGTGAAGGTGTGGTGATGTTGTGTAACCTGTGCCGATCCTTGTGTCCTTGTGCAGGTGTTCTCTGTGAACTCTGAGGAGGAAAAGATCAGAAGCAAAGCCAGGGGAACATGGCGTCGACTCCACAGATCCACCGCAAACGACCTTAGTGAGGAACAAAGATCGGGTTGGTTTCGCTTATAGCTTCTTCAAAGCCGAGTCAGTTAAACAGGTGCTTTTGTGCGTCAGAAGAGACAACGAGGAGCAAATATTTCGAACATTTATTTTAACTCGCTTCTCGTGAACTTCGGAAGCGACACGTCCGTAAGTAAATTCAAACAAGAGCGAACACGTATGGGATGACGCCAAGAGAACACCACAAATATATATATATATCGATATATCTACCTGTAGTAAAACCAACAGGACTCCCAACCGTGTGTTGTTCCACTTAGTCTCCATTCGCCGCGAAAAAAAAAAAAAAAAAATGTAATCCTTTTAACTCGAGAGAGCAGCGAGCGCGTCGCCTGCGTGAAGATTTGAAACTTGTCGGTGTGAGGGGAACGAGCTGCAGCAGGTAGTTTCGGTGACGCAGCCGCAACCAGGTGACCTCGCCCATCCGCTCGCGCGCGCTCCAAATATGGACACTTGCCTCAAAGCTCCGCCCACCGGCCAGGTAACAGCTGCACACATCCGAGAAAACTCGATTAGCATCTGCAGCGATTTAAAAACAAAACAAAAAAAACAACTTTAACGATTAAAAAATAAATAAATAAAAAATACTAGTACCTGTAATCATATATACAATGTAGAGAAGACCGCAACACTCAACGCACGCGCTGCGTCTTGTAGTTTCGGAGAGGATGCTCACCACTGGGATCGAGGGGGTGTGACGTTCCATATTCGAGGATATTAAGGGACCGTCTCTAAAGTTACGTGCGACATTGTTATACACGATTCTAAGTTCCATAGCATTTGAAGGGAATGACTTACAGTCATATAACCCACTGTGAAGTGTTCATGTAGGTGTCAGCTATATTGTACACCGTTTAGATGTCTGATATTTAATAAAATAAACTATTAAATAATATATATATATAAAAAAAATTGGCATGTATTTTATTACTGCATGGGCTCGTACACAAAATATACCGTCATTTAAAGCTCAATAGCATTTGAAGGGAATGATGTACAGTCAGTCACACAGCCAATGACTGTACACACACACACACACACACACACACACACACACACACACAAACACACACAAATAAGCTATTAAATCATACTAAAATAAGCTATTAAATCATACGCAAATTAGATATGAATTTCACTAGAGAATGGGCTCATACACAAAATATACCATATATATATATATATATACATACACACATATCCATCCATCCATCTTCTGCTGTGTATCAGAAAAAAAAAGTGTATCAAAAAAAAAATCTAAAAAATGTGCATCATACCTGACACCTACATGAACGCTTTACAGTTGGGTTATATGAGTGTAAGTCATTCCCTTCAAATGTTATTGAAGTTAGAAACTTGTATACCAACGTCGTATGTAACTTTAGAGACGGTCCCTTAATTTCCATATCCTCGATTATCGAACGTCCTACGTCACCGACTTTATCCCAGTATGCTCACCTTCCTGGAATAACTAGCAAATAAGGAAATGCTTGGAGCCTAATTCTAATCGACCTGTTTGTAAAAGCTGAATCAATTCTAACTCTCAGACTATATCTACACAAACACATTCAAGCAGTGTGTGTGTGTGTGTGTCATTCAAATTCCTGGCTTTGGAAACCTTCAGCTATGAACTGCACTGTGTTCACACTGTACTGTACAGATGAGAAGGCCAGGGTGAGAGGCTTCATAATGCTCCTCCAGTGAAACACACTACTCACATGAGAAAGAGCCACAGTGCCTGTTAGGCGCAGAGACGGAGTGGAGCTGAAAGAGGCGTTTACACTTCATGGTGCAAATCAAAAGCCTTTATAACTACTGTATGTAGTCACAGACTGTGCAGGTGTGTACTACTCGCTGGTTCAATAATAGTGTTTATGTGTTACGTGTTAGTTCTGTTAATGAAGCTTCATTCGAGCTCTTTATCAAAGTAATGTTGGTATTATAATGTGCAAAGTACATTTATATGTTTGTTTATTTATTAAAAGTATTAAAGCGTAAACTTGGTTGGAAGTGTAAAACAAATGGGAGATGAGTTCCCAGCAAACATTATTGAACTGTCTTCACTGGCAGCTTACTCCTGATTTCTTTTCTTACTCATCCAGAATGCATTAATAATGCACAGCAGACTTTATGGACTGCTATCGCTTCTTCAGACCACAAAACCAAATCGAACAGCTAGCTTTGTAGTTTGTGTATTTAGCCTATTTATTTACAATTGAAGTATTGAGTCCAAATAACTGATGAATCTGTGTGTTAAACTTGCCTTTATTTTCAGCAATAGCATGAATAGCAAACTAGTCAGCTTGATGTACAGTACACAAATAGCACTGTAACGTGCAACATAGTGGCGAATCTCCCAAATTAACCTCCTGGCTACTGCTCCTCCAGTCTGGTCATAAGTCATGAGGTTTCAGTGTGATCACACGCACACGCACACGCACTCTCACACACACTCTCACTCTAACACACACACTCACACACACACACACACAAACACACACAGGCACACACACACTCAC